>JACYXH010000176.1:192500-215000 GCA_026745465.1 Lota lota | reverse complement strand
TTTTTTACAAATGCCATTGTTTTTAGTTGCCCTCTCTCTCTCTCCATCATCGTATTATTACTATTTTGCATCATTCCTCTCCTTCATTCACTGCCTGTACATACAGTGTGTACTCTGTTAGAGATGCAGATGTTGGCAACCTGCAGTGACCCAGCCAAGGCATCACTGTTGTGCAGAGGGGAGATTTTTTTCATGAATCAAAAATACAAAATCATGAAAGCCGCCCACCTACCGGTGTGGCTTATTTGTGTATTGTTTGAACCACATTTTGAACATTGAACTTTTCTACTGTACCTGGGGGAACATTGTGTCTTTGTTCTCCATTTCGTCACCTCAAGATGGCAGGGAGAGCGTATTGGTTTCACCAAAACATCCTACTTTCTAAAAAGGGTTAAATGGTCCATGCTACACTCCACCTAGGTGGCTTTTACTGGGCTTCTCCATAACAAGGACACAGGGTGGTGATTTTGGAAAACCTATTGAATTGATTGACAATGATACATGACCTGTTGTTCCATGTTGCAATGCAGGAGATGTCCCTGAGTGTGTGCGGTGATGGCTGGCTTAACCTGTGCACATTGATAACTAAATGCCCAGCCCTAGAGTCCAATTGGTCTGACTTGGGCCAGGTGCGGCTGCTCAAACCAGCCACCATCCACACACACTCGGCAGTCACCATTATATCTATCAAAGGTTAAACCATTCCTTTAAATCCAATTTGATAGGAGTGTTTATATTTATTTTAGTGTCTTCTCTGTTATAAAGTCCACTCCTTGTCTCTCTCTCTCTCTCTCTCTCTCTGTGTCTTTCTCTCTAAGAATGTGCGTTTGCAACAGAGTGTGTATGTGTATGCAATATGCAAGTGTTTGTGTGTGTCTGTCTCTCTCTGTATCTACAGTGTAAGTAAACATCATACCAGTGAGTATGATGAACATTATCATATTCTCATGTGCCTTTAGCTCGAGTCACACGTTTACACACACACACACACACACACACACACACACACACACACACAAACACACACATGTGCACGCATACATACACATACATGAATGCATATTGTTACAATCATAGCCGGAGACTCACACACACATACACACACACACGCATACACATATATATTCATACCATAGAACACCAACACAAACAACAAATAACGATTCAAAATCCACCCCACCAACACCCAACTTCTTCAGAAATCCACCTTTCAGATGGAAAACAAAATTGTGTGTGTGTGTGTGTGTGTGTGGATGGGCCAGGGGAGGGTGTGGTACTGTGTGTGTGTTCATCCAGTGATTATCTGTTAAATACATATAGATGCATTCCCTTTCGACAACGCAATCGAGCTGGAGATTGGGTTAAATTAGATGCTAATCATTTCCCTTCTTCTGTCGGTGAGCTGATAAGGTCCAACGAGAGCACCCCCCCCTCCCCCCCCCCCCACACACACACTCTTTTCATTTTACTACACTGTTCAAGCAATACAATGAATGAGATAAAAACTTCTCTCTCTCTGCTCTCTTGTTCTCTCTTTTTCTCTCTCTCTCTTCGTGTATGTCTCTCTCACTCTCAGCTCTCTCTCTGTCTCTTTTCTTTATCGACTCTCTTTCCATTTGTGTGTCTCTCTCTCTCTCTCTCACTCTCTCTCTGTTGCTTTCTGTGTCAATCGCTCACTCGTGCCATTTAATCACAAAGAGAGCGAGGGCGATAAGTTGTCTGGCTCAGTCAAATGAAAAGCGGCCCCAGAAAAAAACACATTGACAGTATTTTTTGTACTTTATTTTCAATATAAAGCTTGGGGTTGAAATAGTCTGAGTTTAAACCAAAATAGATAGGAGAGAGAGGAAGAGAGACAGAATGTAAAGGGAGTTTGAAGGTATGTACTGAACAGCAAATTATACTTTTTTTCCCCTTAAAAAAAGGACTCCCAGAAAGAGTGCATTGTTTGAAATCCTTTAACTTCTCAAAAGACCCGGCCGAGATGATTGTACACACAGTATCCATCTTCTCTCCCTCCTCCTCCACCACCTCCTCCATCACCATCACCTCCTCCACCACCACCCACAGTCATCGCACGAAGGCTGTGGGCTTTTTATTCAGATTACATATTTACATTTTGGGGGACGAATGAACCTAATCTCAGCAGGTCCTGGTTTTGTGTCACTCACCGAATACAAAAGTCTGAATTGTATTTATTTTCAAGGGCTTCTAAACACATGGGAGTGGTCTGTGGAAGGGAGTGACTAAAACATCATTTCTCCTTGTGATAATAATAAATAAATAACAATTGCAAAACTTTCTCTCTCTGTACGTATTTTATTATTTTTAAGAAACAATTAACATGCCTTTTATTTTTTATTTTATACACAAGGATTGCTATAGTACCATTGTGTGTAACTGTTTGTTTTAAAGAAGAGGTTTTCATGAATAGCACTTCCAGCCGTCACATCAACAACTTAAAGCATTTGTGTGTGTGTGTGTGTGTGTGTGTGTGTGTGTGTGTGTGTGTGTGTGTGTGTCCATGGGAACAGGAAAAAGACACAAACATTGCGTGGGATTGATGTGGTGTGAGTCGCTGGTCTTCAGAAGGATCAACGTTGCGACACCCAAATGCCACCACTGTTACAGGGGCACAGAACAGGTGCAGATGGGGGGGGGGGGGGGGGTGCAGAAAGTCAACGAACCAAGCACCCCCTCATTTCTTTGTATCTGCCACTAGAAAGACTGTGTTGGAGTGTGTGTGTGTGTGTGTGTGTAGGTGTGTATGTGTGTGTGTGTGTGTGTGTGTGTGTGTGGTGTTTGTGTGTTCCACTCCTATGTCCTACCAGGGCAACTCTCTCTCTCTCTCTCTCTCTCTCTCTCTCTCTCTCTCTCTCTCTTTCTCCCTCTCTTGCACACTGGTTTGAATGTCACAAGTCAGGAGAGAGACAAAAGAGAAGAGAGAGATTTGAGTTTTCAATATTTTTGGTCATCTGCCATCTTTCTCAGCCCCTCCCCCGCCTCAACAAACAAATAAATAGATTTTCTTTACAGCCCCTGCAGACGGAGTTGACGCGTCCGTCCCGTAATCCTTTCTTTACATCAGCGCTAATACCGCAGGTGATCAAAACATGGCAACTAGGGCTTCTTCTCCAACACAGATGTGTTGTGACAACCTGACACCCACCCACACTATCACTATCTCGTTCTTATCCTCAACCAACACAATAATGCACATTCGGACGCACACACAACACACAACACGCACAAACAGGCACACACACACGCAATCAGACACACAGTTAAGTAAACCCACCAAAGACACAAACACACAGCTGCATACACACCCAAACACACAAACAGGCCTACACACACACACACACTCATAATATGCAAACACACACACACACTGACAGGGAGTGCCAGAATCAGGGTGTTATCAAAATAAAATGGTGTGATTTGTGGGCATTTGAATGTAATCTGTGTTCTGTCAGTCAGACCCCCAAAAAATTTAATAAATACCTCCGACATACCACCGTTACTAATTGTGATGGAGATAAACACATCTTTTTTTCTGCCTCCTTTTATGGGCTCACTGATGCAAGCAAGTGGATCTCACATGAGTCAGCTAAGCTCCTTACCGCTTGTTCCATCGCTCTCTTAGATGTTCCGCGGCGTTCGGCGCGTTCCCATTCACGCCGCGTCTCCCTCGTTTCTCGGAGAAAATACGATGATGACTATCTCTCCTTTAATGTTTTTGTTATTTATTTATCTTTTTTTTTCATATTTTTCTTTCTCCCCTCTCCCGTGGGGCCAAAACAACATGAAATATTCGGCAATCAATAACATCACCAACGATCAATGGGTGGAGGGGGGGGGAGTGAGAAAAAAGAGAGAATAAGAAAAAGACGAAACAATTAAAAGACAAGAAGAAATAATGCAAGAAAATAACGTTTAAAGGCAGTAATAAAGCAAGACTGTGCAGATGCTGGTGTGGCAAAAGTGTGTGTGTTTATTTCTGTATGTGTGTATATTTGTGTGTGTGTGTATGTTAGATTGTGTGTGTGTGCTCGTGTGTGTGTGTGTGCATGTGTGTGTGTATGTGTGTGTGTGCGCACGGGTGCTGGCGGGCGGCATTACATTAGCTGTAGACAAGTTATAGAAACTGTTAAACCAAGACAAATGCCAACAAGAAGAGTAAAAGCGTTACACTTCCTCTCAAGGCTTTCACTTACAGGTAAAATATTTAGTGTTTTCAATCAAGATGAAGCCCCTCTAAGAATGGGGTTTGGGGGCAAATCCTAGATGTTCAGGGCACCGCTGAACCTCAAAGCAAGGCAGCTTTTTCATTTGTTTTGTTTCTGTTTTTGTTTTTCTAAATAAATAAATAAAGATATCTGTGTTTGTGTACGTTTATATGTTGGTTTTTCACATTTGTGTTGTTGCTTGCATGGCGTAGTTTTAGTATTAGTATATATTAACACCACACACACACACACACACACACACACACACACACACACACAGGGTTCAAAGTTGAACTCGCACTGGTGTTTAAAATTCCCCACTACCTGCTTTCTTTTGGAATTCTCAGATCAAAGTCATTAGAGACATTATGAATATGCTAATTTCTGTCAGATTAAAACATGCTGATCGGTGTGTGTGTGTGTGTGTGTGTGTGTGTGTGTGTCGGTGAGGAACATTGCTGTGGTTGTGGGGGGAATGTAAAGTCAGCCTTATATCAGACCCAATATGTGTGTGTGTGTGTGCATGTGTGCATGCTGACCTCTTTCCACTCGTTTTCTTTTACGGCTGTTGTTTCTAGCGCCGTCGTCACATCCCATAATGAACATCGATGGTGAATCATGCTCCCAACCTTTAAACTTGAAATCACCAGAGATACAACATAGAAGGGGTCCTGGAGATAGATAGAGAGAGAGAGAGAGAGAGAGAGAGGGGGGGGGGGGGGGGGGGAGGAGTCGCTGCTGTTGTGAGTCACTTTAAAATGCCAATGGATGTCATAGTAGTGTAGACGTTTAAGTTATGTACATACATATATATTCGGAAAAAATAATCACGAAGGTGGTCATGCGCTGATCTGTGTAGTCGTATGGATGCACACCCCCCCCCCCCCCCCCCCCACCCACCCCTCTCTCTCTCTCTCTCTCTCCTCATTTCCTGTCGCTGTGCAGCCTTGCATTGCCCCCTACTGAAACTCCACTCTCTGTCTCGGAGTCCCTGCATCTTCCATCCATGTATTTTTCCTCTCCTTTTCTCTGCTCTCACATCCATTTTTCCCCGCTACATTCCACTTTAATTGTTGGTGTGATGATGGCTTGAAAATATTTTCCTCCAAAACAAAGGAGATACAATTATTTATGTTTTCAGGCTGTTGTTAAAGGATTAATTTCAGATTTTATTTGGAGTTTTCTTCTGTGAGTTTGTTAATTTCAAAGTTCGCCCTGGTGAACAAAATATGGGAAACACTTCTTCACATTCTCACACACGGCACACGCACACACACACACACACACATGCACACACACATGCACACACACACACGTTATTTTGGGCAAAGGATAGCTGTTCTGACAGCATCTTGTCTGGGATTGCCCAAGGAAAGCACAGTCGAGGAAAGGAAGTGTTGACATTCCTTGGATAATTACGGCATTTTACACACGGAGCAGACTCTTTCTCTCTTTCTCTCTCTTTCTCTCTCTGTCTCATACACGTTTCCTTTGGATTTCGTGAACATTGTCAACTTTCAGAATTGTAATAATCATAAATGTAATACTAATATTTATTCATTCACTCCTACCCTTATAGTACCTTGGCTTCCAATGTGTAAAGAAACTCATTGTCTACCAGAAGCCATGCACCTTCGCCCACTTGTAAGCTTGAGAAAATTCCTCCAGTCCTCAGTAACTGCAGGCCAGCAGACCACTGCATTTGTGTGCGTGTGTGTCTGTGTGTCTGTCCGGGGCCTTTGTTGTGAACGGTTACTGTGTGCGAATATTTGAACAATTTCATGCATGTGTAAGCGTTGCACAAGTCTGTGTGGTAATGTGTGTGTGTGTGTGTGTTTACGTACTACGTGAACATCCAAGCAGATGGTATGAATAGTGTCTGTGAGTTTGTACATTTTGATGTGTGTGTGTATTTACATAAATGGCTTTTAGTGCATTCAGGTATGTGTCTTTATTTGTTCGAATGTGTGTATGTGCTTGGGTGAGTAAATGTTTATGTGTGTGTGTGCTGCCATCACTCTCTTCCTGGCTGCGCTCCCAGCAGAGGTCTGTATGATGGCCCCAGACAGCAGGAGGCAGGAAGCTCTCCATTCGCCCGGTTCAACATGCATGCCACCTATACACACGGACACGCACTCGCATACGTGCACAAATATGCACAGTCATACACTCCAGAGTCTCTTTTTGTCGTACGATCGGCAGTTGGAGACGATAACATTGTCAGGGAGGAGGAGGAAGAGGAAGAGGAGGAGGAAAATGAGGAAGAGGTGGATTCTCTCCTTTAGTGATTGGCTTTCCTCTTTAATTAATTTCCTCCATTTTTAAATCCCAACACTTGACTTTGTCATTACATTACTGTTCAACTCACACAGTGTGTTTTTCTAAGGCAGAAACTTTTTATAAAACCAACCAATTTTATAAGTGAGAAGATAATTAATACTTTTTCATTAAACGATTAGTCATATGTTGATTTGTCTTTATTCAATTCAGATCACCATATATGTCAAATACAATAATTGAAAGAACTGGTATTTACCAGTATCAACTTGATCATATAGAGGGCTATTTATAAATGTATTATTTATTTATTAAGTGCCGTCACTTATTAATAATTATTAAGTTCTACCCTCAGAGGACACAGTGTCACAATGTGGTCCAATTTGATATAGCAATGCATTGCTATGACTCTTTTTTAAAGATTTGTTTTATTTGTATTAATTCTAATATAAGTTTTGTTTGTAAAATGTTTTCTAACAACCACCAAAATATGGAATTCTGCACCATAGATACTGTGGAACCGCTGACATTCACAGAGATATATCTAGACATTTCTGTCCCTGTTTTTTCCGTCTTTATCCTCCTCTTGTTGTATGTTCTCTCTCTCTCTCTCTCTCTCTCTCTCTCTCTCTCTCTCTCTCTCTCTCTCTCTCTCTCTCTCTCTCTCTCTGGTGTTCTGTTGGACTGGCGCCAGGCGGCGGGAGATTGTTTGAAGTCCAAACCACGCAACCTGGGCGTGATTGAGTTCTGTGTAGAAAAGGCTTTAAAGACACAAGGAGGGGACACCACGCACGGCGTCTGTGTGTCAATTTATTTGAACGTTCACAGCCTTCCTCACAGCCTTTCATGCCTTTGCTATCTGGAATTAATTGCCTTTTTATTTCATTTTCGTAATTCCTTTTTTTATACCCTTTTAAAGTTGTGCGTGTCGCTCACGCGTGTTTTTCCGCTGCACGTGAATCTAACTGAGCACGACGTCGGGAGATAGTACACCTTTCTAAACGGTTGTGTCTCATTAGATCTACAACGTTGTTTATTTGAAGTGAAATGGTAAAATATTAGCAGAGTCATGTCAAGGTGTGTTTGTGTATGTGTGTGTGTGTGTGTGTGTGTGTGTGTGTGTGTGTGTGTGTGTGTGTGTGCGTGCGTGCGCATGTGTGCGTGCATGCGAATGTGTGCACTCTGAATTGGCATGGCTCACTCTTAATCACATATATCGTTGGACTGTCCCAATAATCACATCTTTTATCACTGCATACTTATCTGCTGATACTGACAGCCATAGTATACTATAGTCTATGGATCCCTTCTCTTCATTTCTGGAAGGATTGTTTGAAGTGCAAGTGAGGATAGCGCATGTGTGTGTTTGTGTGTATGTGTATGTGTGTGTATGTGTGTTTGTGTGTCAGGCATCAAAGCTTATAGGGGGGGGGGGAGCAGGTTTTCGGCGGTCCCACATCCCTTCCTCCCCTTGGCCTTGTCCCGCTCTTTCCCTGTGTATGTGCGTGTGTGTGTGTGTGTGTGTGTGTGTGTGTGTGTGTGTGTGCGTGTGTGTGTGTGTGTGTTATAAGACTGTGTGCTAATGCGGCCAACGCTGGCGCCAGCAGCTCGTTGCGACTGTGCGTCGGTACTGACGGTAATGTGTTTATATAACGTCCCTCACATTCCACGCTAAGAGCCCTCCGCCCCCACCCCCCCCGCCCCCCCCCCCCCCCCACACACACACACACCCACCCACCCACCCACCCCTCTCTCCCAGTTCATTCAAGCAGGACACACACACACACACACACAAACACACACACAATCAGAAAGACACATACATTACTGAGAATTACGTCTTGGTGGCAGGCTTGAGACGGTAGAAGCAGGCGCAGAGTGTGTGTGTGTGTGTGTGTGTGTGTGTGTGTGTGTGTGTCCCCACGTACATTGAAAGTACCCCCACACACAATGCGAAACACACTTGCTGTCACACACACTTTGGTGCAATACTTGAATATCATCTTGGGACATTTCAGAGGGGTTGTCACTCCCCACCACCACCACCTCCACCCAACATTGAACTCAAAGAGTTGCGATCCAAAGCGAGAGGCAGAGAAAGCGGGGACGAGTGAAAATGGCGGGAAGCTGATGCTGGGGGTCTTAGAGTCTGACGGGACACTCCAAGAGCTGCTGACAGTGTCGTGTCTTTAATGATCGTCATCTGCAGGTGGAGGCTACCTCAAGGCAACCACCTGACGGTCCCCACTTTGAGTCCTCACTTTGAGACCTCACTTTGAGTCCTCACTTTGAGACCTCACTTTGAGTCCTCACTTTGAGTCCTCACTTTGAGTCCTCACTTTGAGACCTCACTTTGAGTCCTCACTTTGAGTCCTCACTTTGAGTCCTCACTTTGAGACCTCTCTTTGAGTCCTCACTTTGAGACCTCACTTTGAGTCCTCACTTTGAGTCCTCACTTTGAGTCCTCACTTTGAGTCCTCACTTTGAGACCTCTCTTTGAGTCCTCACTTTGAGACCTCACTTTGAGTCCTCACTTTGAGTCCTCACTTTGAGTCCTCACTTTGAGTCCTCACTTTGAGTCCTCACTTTGAGTCCTCTCATTGAGTCCTCACTTTCAGACCTCACTTTCAGTCCTCAGTTTAAGTCCTCACTTTCAGTCACCAATTTGAGTCCTCAATCTGCGTCCTCATTTAGAGTCCTCACCTTGAGTCCTCTCTTTTATTCCTCACTTTGAGTCTTCAGTTTGCTTTCTCATTTTGCATCCTCACTTTGAGTCCTCATTTTGAGTCCCCACCTTGGGTCCTCACTATGCTTCCTCATTTTGAGTCCTCACTTTGCATCCTCACTTTTCGTCCTACTTTTTAGTCTTTACGTTGCGTCCTCACTTTTGACAACAGAGCATCAGTTAGAGAAAGAACACTGAATACATCCAGAATGCATATGTTAAATCAATATTTCACTGTTAACATATTTGAGAAATAATCGTAATATACACTTACGGACCTTTAAATGCATGTAAACTCATGCAAACTAATTGGAGGTCAACAAGGACTGCTTCATACTCAACTTAGGGACGTCGGCAATTGCATTACATGTATTTGATATTGTAAGTGTATAGTATAAGACAAATATGCGTGATTCAGCAATGTGCTAAAACTGCAACGAGTCATCATATGCAGACAAATGCAGACAAATATGCAGAATGGGTGAATTATTATTTGATACAATAGTGTTTGGATAAGGGTCGCTTGGAGTATTGGAAGTAAGTTAATGATATTTGTCACAATTAAGTTAAATAAATGATGAAAGATGTGTTGTTTTAGAGAGAATATGATTAATAACGATAATAATAATAATTTATTGCAAACACATAGCCCTTAACCTGTTCAACAGCTCAGCACTTCAAAGTAAAACGCTATGGAATGCTCCTGGGTAGGTTCCCAGCATCGTAGCGTTGTATCACCTACACCCCATCTAAACCTAAAGTCCCCTTACACATCTTCCTGAAAAAGAACCAGCAAAGAAGAACAAATCTCTGGCAGTGTCTCCAGGCACAAATAATCCATTCCCTACCACCCCCTCCTTACAGCCCCTAAAGGTGTGTGTGTATGAATATTTTTCAATAACCTTTCGCCTTTTTTTCTTTATCTATTTCCACTCCTAATTCCATATTGACTTGTTTTGACAATAAAAAAAATTGAAATAGAAAGGTTTGACAATGGCGGATGTCAGAAAAAAAGAAAAAAAAGAATGATGTTTGTGTGTGTGCATGTGTGTATCTTGTGTCAGTGATGAGTCAAAAGACATTGAGCCCTCCTTCTTTCCACACACACACACACAGACACACAGACACACACACAAACACACCTCCTTATTGCCTTTACAAATGTACCCATGAGCAATTGTGCACGTTGACACCTTAATCCCCCCTTAGCCGCGTCGCAGGTGTCGTCGGTGCCATTCAGGTCTTTGAGGGTCTTTCAGGTGGTCTCCACACACACACAAATAGACAGACATACACACACACCGGTGTCTTACAAGGAAACAGTGGAGTGTCAACGTGTCATGGGGTCCTCGCAGAGTTAACCACTGCCACGAGACAAGCGTTTTCACTTTTTTTACAGCGGCAAAATCCCTTTTAGACCCTGTCTTTGTGTCAGCGTGGCGCATTGAGCTCCTTTCTCTCTGTCTTTTTTATTATTATTATTTCTCCCGCTTAGCTGTAATGAGGCTTGTGATTAAAATCCCATCCTCGTGAAACCACGGTGAGAATGCTAGGTGTCACTCGAGAAAATAATGGAAAAGAGACTAAAGAAAAATGGGGTGCTCAGAAGCCCGGTTTCTGTCAAGGTGGGGGACCGAAAAGGGGGGGGGGGGGGATGGGGGGGGGGGGGGGGGGGGGGTGGGCGGAGCAAAACTCTGAGACGGAAGTGAAGTGTTTTTATTTTTTATTTTATTTGTTTGGCCAAGGTATCACAAGCCAACGAGACGGAAGAACGAGGAGAAGAAGAGGAAGAAAGGGAGGGAGAGAGAGAGAGAGAGAGAGAGAGAGGCGCATTTGGGGGGAATATGTATCTGTTATTCTATTATTCCCCGTGTATGTTTTTGTCACCCTGACATGTTGAGAATACATGTCAAGGCTTTTTTTTCTGCGTGTTTCTGTGTGTGTGTCTGTGTGTGTGTGTGTGTGTGTGTGTGTGTGTGTCTGTGTGTGTGTGTGTGTGTGTGTGTGTGTGTGTGTGTGTGTGTGATGATGATGATGATGATGATCTCGGCAAAGAGCTTACAAAATGTATATGTTTACCTGCATGCTGCAAGTGTCCCGGTGAATACCTGCATGTCTGCGAAGAGGCTTATTAAAATTGGATGAGGATAAAAAAAAAAAGGGAAAAAATGTCTTTAACGGTTTATCTCGCCTTTGTAAGCGGTCCTGTTGGTATCTAACCCAAGCCAGCCACGTTCCACGGGACGCTCGGAGAGGAGAGAAAAGATAAACAGGCTAGCGTTATTTCATTTGTAAAACCCTGTTCGCGCTCCTGTCCTTATGATATGCGGCTTCATGCCCATACACTTTGGTAATTGTGTAGTCAGTCAGACATTCAGTCTCCCCCCAAAAATATAAATCATAACTGGGAAAAGGTAAAAAGAAGAAGACGAGTTTTACCGTATCTTGTCTGTGTGAGCGATGGCGGTGGGGCGTGTTTAGATGACGTCTTGAATGTTAAGGATTTTCTTTTCCTTTTTTTTCCATTCAGATTTCGTCTTTTTTCCGGGCTTTGATATGACAGTTGATGTTAGAAAGAAAAATGAAATCAAAGGAAGTATAGGGAACAAACAGGATTTATCTCTGTCTGAAATACACTCCAGGCAAACATGCACATATGTTTAATTACTGCTGTGCTATCATAGTATGTAGCAGATAGTAGCTGTTAGAAAATAGTGGTTGACTTTTTGAATGAATGAATTACGAGACAATCAATGATTTTAACTGAAATGAGGGATCGCATGCTAGACAAAAAGTGCTTTGGCTTTTTTGGGCTGGGATTAATATAAAACAAAACATTCTGTACGCACAAAGAGATGATAGAACCACCAAGAATCATGAAACCAAAAAACGAGTGTAAGCTTTATACTTTATATCAACAAAGAGAGGTTTAATCATTGGTTAATCATTACATTATGTCTTAGCTTGAGCAAATTATCATAGTTGGGGAAAAAAACAACAAGCTTTAGGGTTGTTTTCTTTGAGCGGTACCAGTTCTGTGAGGCACCACCACATCCATCCATTGGTTCAATGCTAATACGCTTGCCGTACTTGTTTACAAATGTTAGAATAGCTGTTGCCATGGAGGACAAACCCGGCCAGCAAAATAAGGGAGAAACAACAGACTGAAAGTAGAATTAGTCGAAAAACTTTTTGTTATTCAAAGCTAATTCCAAGGGCATTTAGACAGAACAGCAAAGTTAGCCAGAGAGAGTATGGGAGTAAGCGAGCAAGTGAGAGAGAGAGAGAAAGAGAGACAGCAAGAGAGAGAGAGAGAGAGAGAGAGAGAGAGAGAGAGAGAGAGAGAGAGAGAGAGAGAGAGAGAGAGAAAGGGAGAGAGAGATCTGTGCTGTGTCAGCAGTGTGCTTAAACCGACTCCAAGATTAATCACAGGAAAACACATACGTACGCACAAGTACGCACTCTCGCTAGCATACACACACACACACACTCACACACACCGAGACACTGCACGCAGCGTGCCACTAGCACACACACAACCACAGAACACACAAACACACAGACACACACACACAACATGCACACGCATATATATACCCGCAGTTGTATATCTCGCCTCCCCAGCAGTTCAAAGTGTGGTCGGTTTGAAAAAGATTAAAAACTGTCTATGAAGTGATGCATTGCAATTGTCATAGCACAGGGAAGGAAAGATCGTTTTTGCATAAAAATCCCCTCTTTCTTACAGGCGCTATCAGCACAGAGATGGAGAACTGGCTAATCCTAGCCGCGTGCTCGCTTTTGCATCGGCGGAAAATAAACAAAAGCAAACAATTTTTCATCTTTGAGAGACCCATATATTTAAAATATATTTACATTTATATATAATAAAACAGAGATGGGGTGAAGGTGACGCAAGGGGAGGTGGGGAGAGGGGGGTGTTGGGTAGGAACCCTGTCTGGGGAATGACAGGATTGGAGCGTTATTATGGGGAAACATGTTCATACGACAAAGTGAATAGGAGAGCGAGAGAGAGACAGACAGACAGAGATCCTGACTACGTTCTAGGCTGTTTCACCAGAGGTTTGTGAACATTTTTAGTACATTTCATCCTTTGAATTTGTGTCCATGCAGCAGTTCACTGTTGAAAGGCCGAACTCAACGAGTTCTCTCAGATCAGATGCTGCATCTGAAACTGTTTGGCTGCTGCCAGCTCCCGTCTGTGGCAATTTTAAAAACGACTTGCTGATGAGACGTGACAGGAAGTTGTCGGACGTCCCCTTCCTTCCTTCCTTCCTCCCTTCCTTCCTTCCTTCCTTCTTCTTATATCCTCTTGACCCACGCTAGCTAGAGAGATTAGCTATCAAACACCGTCAGACAGAGACAATCACTACATCAGATCCTTATCCTCTAATACATACACACACGTTTCTCAACATTACACTCCTCATACAGTAATTCATCCCAAAGAAGCTAGGGTGTGATTTGATTTGTGTTTGTGCTGTACATAACATTCAAATTCACACACACACAGATATTTTGATAAGAGAGATGGCGTGATGCCCCGTTAGGATTGCAGAGGAGCTACACTACAGGTGTGTGTGAGTGTGGGTGTGGGTGTGTGTGTGTGTGTCTTACTGTTCAACAATAGTCCCCTCTCTCTCTCTCTCTCTCTCTCTCTCTCTCTCTCTCTCTCTCTCTCTCTCTCTCTCTCTCTCTCTCTCTCTCTCTCTCTCTCTCTCTCTCTCTCTCTCTCTCTCTCTCTCTCTCTCTCTCTCTCTTTCTCTTCAAATTTATTTTGCATTTCATTTCACAAAACGTTTGTTGCCTACCTGGCCCTTATCTTACTGTGTGTGTTGTGTGTGTGTGCATCTGCGTGCGTGTGTTAGTGTGTCAGATGAGCCGCCACCGTCTCCTCAGTGGCCTTGTAAATAATTAGAATTCCCCCGACCAGTGACTGTGGTTGGACACTTCCATAATTACATTGTCAGTGGCGAGGCTGATTAGAGTCCTAGCTGTGAAGGATGGTAACACACCACCGTGTGTCTGCATACAGAGCAGCAGAGACCCCTCCCCTCATCCCCATCCCCTCAACTCCGCCCCTCCACCCCACTCCACTCCACCCAAGCCCCTCCCGGGACATTGCGGTGGTCCATGAACTGACTGTAAACGATAAGGGTAATGATGACGGTAAGCTGTGGCGGTTGATGGTGGTTGATGACGGTCATGGCGATGAGGTCGTCCTGGTAATGACTGTTTTGGTGTCATTGGAGATGATGGTGATGATAGACGACTGCAGAAGTGTGTGCTGAGGAATCTTGAAGATATGAGGTCATGATGATGAGGTTGTTCCGGCAATGACCGAGACGGTGACAATGACTGAAGACTGCAGAAGTTTATACTAAAGGATCATTGAAGAGACAAGATCATGATGATGGCGTCATGGTAATGACACGACGTGTTGGTGATGATAGAGATGATGATAGAAGATGATTGTAGAAGAAGACTGTGCTGGGGATTTAAAGAAAGAGGCAAAGGGGTGATGGTGATTGGGATGAGGTTGAATGGTAATGACAATGATGGTGACGGTAGAGATGATGTTGATTGATAGAAGACTGCTGAAGTTTGCATTGAAGAATCATGAAGATGTGGTCATGGTGGTGGCGATGACGATGATAGTTATGGGGATAATGGAGCAACAATGTGGACAGTGGGGATCATGAACTTAAATTTGTGTAATTGGTTATGGTAGTGATCATGGTGACAGGGATCAAGATGTGGACGATGATGATGACGATTTCAGTGTGGAGGTGATGGCTATAAGATGAAATATGATAATGAGTGGTGGTGCTGATGCTGCTCATACAACACTAGACAGACAGTTGATGTGGTGGCCGCTTTGATAGCAGTGACATCATCAACAACAATGACGACGAATGATCACAAAGATGACCTCGTTGAACAGAGGAAGACGCCGATGTAATGGAGATGACAACTGAGCGGAGGCGAGAACAGAGATTCCCGCTGTATCGCAACCGCACAGCTCTGTCTGGCTGCCGCACCTGAATCCATCTTGGACACACAGTAGAGGTGCGGTGCCTCACACCCCACCCACCCTTTGTCTTTCCCTGACCTTGCAGCTAGTATGACTGCAGTACTGTGCTGCAGAACAAGAGAAGACAGATCCACCACAGATAAACAGGCAAAATGATCATGCAGAAGTGCAGTTGAAAAAACTCCTGGTGTATGTGAGGGAAGATGAAAATATTCCTATAGGCAAAACGTTCATCCTCCATACAACCACTTTTTTGTTGTAGTTATCTGATGACATTAAAGGACGTATAAGAGTACCCTTCAGAAGAAAGATTGCATTACCTAATGGACATGAATAATCGTGAAATGTCAGTATAGGTAAATTAGTGCCTACATTATCATCAGGTATCATCAGGAAGCAGACTACACTCAAAACCACATGAAAAGCATGTGCACATGCCTTCTCTCGCTCGCTCACCTATGGCCTCATTTCCATGTGCTCCAGTGAGAACATGTGTGTGTGTGTGTGTGTGCTTGTGTGTGTGTGTGTGTGTGTGTGTGTGTGTGTGTGTGTGTGTGTGTGTGTCGGTAGTTGAACCAGTGTCAGCAAGAATGCCAGGTATGGCTGGAGAGGCGCATGTGCTCACAGGTAAAACCGGTACGAGGCAGTGGAGCAGGGAGGAACATGTGTTGAGGTCAGGGGATCTATGCACCATACCCACATAGTGCTGGAATGGGTCAGTTTGGGTTTAGTTAAAGGTGCTGTAGGGAAAATGTAGGAGCTATTATTTGAATGTCATTTGTTAGAAATGGCATCACCATCCGTCAGCCATTAGTGAGTGAAATGCACTGTGAGAATATCGGTTTCAAGTTGACTGCGCCTGATTCGATTTAGATTTAAGTCTGCTCCCAGCTCAAAGTTTTGTATTGCTTTTTTGTTTCAAAATCCTACTCTCCAATCGTACAAACAGCAGCTTTAAGTATGTCGACGCCTATGCGTGAATCCCCAGACTCACAGAAGCATATTTCAGGCTCAACAATACCAGCTGTATGTCCTTTGTTAAACAGGTCAAGGACATGCAGCCCACCCCATAACACGCTTCAAAATGCATTCAAGTAGTCTTGTCATCTCCATGCATGTCACATGGAAAACACGGACAGCCCCGAGTCTGTTGTACATCTAACTGTATGTTTTGAGCTGGTAGCTTGCAACTCTCGCTTTGACTGCAGCCACCAAAGTGGACTGGCAAGAAAACACAGGACCAGCTACTAAAAAGGAGGCGCGTGAACGCAGCTTCCTTAAAGGACTTTGTCCGTACCAAAAAAAACAACGGTCAAATAAATCACATGAGAGAAAGTGGCGAGAAAAGGGAAAGTGAGACACTTTGGAGGAACGGCAGCCTGGCCTTCCCTTTGGCATTCACAACCCCCTGCAAAACCAGAGAGCTCTTCTCTCTAGACCGGACTGGTCTTCAGACTAGACAGACAGACAGACCGCCGGACACAATGTGTTCTGTCGTCGCCAGCCACGCCAGCATAAGGTGGCGACATGTTGTAGAAAAAAGTAAGGAAAACCTGGACCCACGGCAACATTGAATGAAGAAAAAGTGGATTCTGATTAAAAAAAAAAACGAACTGACCTGGAAGGCAAAGGCCAGAGAGAGTGAGAGAGAGACAGACACCATAACTGCAACCAAAGGAAGAAAGTGAGTGCAAAAGGCAGAAGAGTGCGGTCAGGGTGTGTTGGGTTGTAGGGGTGAGGGGGTGGGGGGTGGGGGGGGTGGGGGGGGTTGTCGAAGGTTTGAGAGGGAAACAGGGTTGTGGCAGAACGGAGCCAACTTCGAGGAGCGAGTCCGAGAAAATAAACAGATGGGAGGTTTGAGGATATTCTATCTGAAGCTTAGACCTGCGGAGTATAAATATGGCGGGCCGGTTAAGCCGTGTAAATACGCCTGTGTTTACCTGTCTGCGCGCACCCCAAATTAATCACCCGCCAAACGCCGCGCCGCAAGTCGCTACGTGTGGGAGTAGTAGGCGAGAGAGGGAGGAGGAGGGAGGTTTAGTGGGGCGGGGGAGTTAGGAGTGTAAACAGCGCTAAAAGCTACTGGTCGGCACCATTTTGTTTTGGTTAGGATACAGCGTGAGTGATTAGGCTGCGCTGCCGCGATGAAGGGCCGTGGCAGGAGTGATGGAGGAGCTGCATGTGTGTGAGTGTGTGTGTGTGTGTGTGCGGAATTGCATTTTGTGTGTGTGTGTGTGCGTGTGTCAATTGCTTTCTGTGTCTGTGTGTGTATGTCAAAGGGTCATATTTGCAAAGTAGTACACGTGCACCAATATGCACTTACTCATTTGCACATAACGCCTGTGTCCATGAGTATGTGCGTGCGTACGACAGATGCATTTTTCTTCTGCATCGGCTTATACTGTACAAATTCTAACATTACAATAATTAGCCCATTTGTGCACATGCATTCCATTGCTAGTAGGGCAGGCCGATGACGTCAATGCTGCACCTCAACCTCGAAAGACAGAGGCTGAAAGAAATGACACTTTTATTTTTTATTTTTGTCTTCCTCTCTCCGGCGACGCCTTTGACTCCAATCATTCATAGCGGGAGATTTCCATGGGGATCAGACAAGCTTTCCATTCATGGCGGGGGGGGGCCGTGTGTTGGAATTAACCCTCCGCGCCGCAGGATCTACTCCCGACGTCGCCGATAATCACGGCCGCTCCTTACACCTGCGACGATTAACGTATTCTTCTTTTATTTAATTCACCTGTTCTTTCAGGAGGTGAGAAGGGGCGAAGAGATGGGAGAGAGAGAGGGGATGGGGGTACGGGGTGGTGTTTTAATTTAATATATGCTGGGTGTTTAATCGTAAGCCCCCCGCGTTGCGAGGTTCTGCGGGAAGATATTAGCCGTTCTCCCTCTCCCGTCTAAGGATCATCAACCAGCCTCGCGTTAGTGCTAATTTTTGGCAAATCCCCCCCCCCCCCCCCCCATTTCCTTAAAGGTGTACTTTATGATGCTCTGTGGTTTAAGAGTCATGTGGAGGATAACACGGTGAAGGAGGTGGTGGTGATGGTGGAGGGGGTGATGGTGGTGATGGTGGAGGTGGTAAAGGTGGAGGTGGTGATGGTGGTGGTGGTGGTGGTGGTGATGGTGGTGATGGTGGTGGTGGTGTGGGTAATGGCTTGCAGTCAGGTGGCCTTCACCTAAACAAAACAAATCACCACAGGTGCTGTAAGGAGAGAGGGAGGGATACACACATATTTACGCACACACACACACACACACTGCGGCAGACTTTCACTTTTCCCATTTTCTTAAACCAACCACGGCAGCTGTTTTCTGGAGAGCCTTGCAAATACAGTTGGCCAACTCATTTGCCCTGTCAACTCCCCAAACTTTTGGGATTGTGTGTGACTCTGGGGTGACGCTGAGCGCTAGAGAATAGCCATTGCAGTGCGAGAGACACAAGTAACGCCTCCCCCTCTTCCCCCTGTCTCCCTCCCTCCCTCCCTCTTTCCCTCTGACATCTTTGTATCCCCGCTAAATCCCCCCCCCCCCCACCAACGATCTGAAAAGGCTATAAGCGTGCTCTCTCTCTCTCTCTCTCTCTCTCTCTCTCTCTCTCTTTCTCGCTCTACCTCAAACTCGTGGCCTGTCCCTTTTTCATTCTTGCTCTTTCATTCTTTCTTCCTCCCTCTCTCTCCACGAGCGGGGGGCCTAAACTTGCCTCGGAGCCTTATGGCGTGAAATGCAAAAAGTGTCACTTCCAGTGTGTGTAGGGGTGGAGGGGGGGGGGGGGGGGTACAAGAGCGTGAGAGCGAGCGGCTTTACCATGGAGAGGGAGGCCGTCAATAAAGATGATGTGCATAAAAAGGGGTGATTGGTGGTAGTAGGGGGTTGGGGGGGATGGGGGGTTAAAGAAAGAGTCTCTCTCCATCGCTCTCTCTCCCCGTCATTGTGTTTCAATAACTTTTATTAAAGGATGAGGGGGGAGGGAACTAATCCATTCTGCTCTTAATTGCATGCCACGACCCCCAGCCCCCCCCCCCCCCCCCCCACCCAAAATGGACACCCCACCCACCAACACCACCCCATTCAGGCCCAGCACAATACGGGAACGCCTCTGTTTAAAACAGGCCATCCCTGAGATTCCCATTTCAAGGGCGGTAATGAGTTTTTAAAGCACATAATAGTGTCTATATTATATTATACTTCTCTCCGTGGCAGGAAGAGGTGAAGAGCAGATGAGGAAGACCAGAAAAAAAGGGATTGTCTTTTAGCGACAATTCCGGTCCCCGGAATTATTGTGTCGTTGAGTGTGTGTGTCAGCAGGTGTGTGTGTGTGTGTGTGTGTGTGTAGGTATGTGAGTGTATGTATGTATGTGTGTGTGTAACAGTAAGTAAGAGCTAAGACGATGCAGTTAAAGGGGTATATATATGAGGAAGGGGGGGTGCTTGGAGAGGGAGAGGGGTGAGGCAGTTGAGAAGGTGGGGGAGTGGGGTGCTGACAGTGCTGTGAGGATTAGGGTCTAATTTCTCCTGTTCTTTCGTTGAGAGACCGGCAGGAAGAAATCCAACGGCAGTTGGAATGATTGGGTCTTTTAATTACAACCGCGGCAATTACCTCACCCAGATCTGCGGCCGCTTGCAAAGAAAAGCATGAAAGTTCATTCTGTCCGCCTAATTATCAAAGGTTTGATGCTGATGGGCTGTGTTTTCTGTGTGTGTGTGTGTGTGTGTGTGTGTGAGGGTGTGTGTGTGTATGTTGCCAGCGGCAACCTGGGACCATGGGATCATAGATACCCGGTAATTAAGGCGAAATGTGCAACTTTGGCTATGAAAGATTATATTGAGGGGAAGGGGGTGGATGAACTAATCAACATTTGCATTCATTGTACTCGATAGATAGTTGTGTTCGGTACCTCTCTCTATGAGTCTCTCTCTCTCTCTCTCTCTCTCTCTCTCTCTCTCCCTCCCCCCCCATTGCCTTCATAAGTTGTAAATTACACATGCCTGCTAAGTGAGGATTCTATTTAAAAAATAAAAATAAAGAAAACGTTTTTCTTATTTTTTCATCTACCTTCTGAATGTTGACGTCCTGTTGATCTTGCAGGCGTCATGTATGAACGATATAAAGAGCATGTATTAGAATACATATTTATACATCCAAACACATACAGTGTATTTTAGTCTCTAGGAAAGTAAAGCAAATGTGTCATGCTGTACCATGGAGCCCCAGAGAGGTTCCAGGGACCACGATCCCAGACTAGGGAGTCAATCTTGGGGGGAGTGGTGGTGATGGCTGGGGCGTTATGGGGTGGTGGTGGTGGTAGTGGTGGTGGCCGGCCTGATTAGAGCGTCTTAAGCAGGGTGGTGGTGGTTGTGGAGGAGGGTGAGTCAGTCATATATGTGCTATTTCGCTGATAGGCCAGGAATCTGGATTTCCCGCTCCAGTGCGCTCCGTGCTTTAAAGCCAGCCGACCCAAGCGGCTGGCCGGAGCGGGGGGATGTTGATTTCATCCCTGTCTGCTCGCTGGCGTATGCGCGCATGCAAGCACACACACACACACACACACACACACACACACACACACACACAAATGTTCGCGCAAAGTCCACATACACGTACAGGCACACACAGAAGCAAACAGACAAGAGACGAATGCACATAATATGAACACAGGCCATTCCTTAACCTCTTGAAATCTATTTGAAATGACTGCAGTGTGTGTGTGTGAGAGAGAGAGAGAGAGAGAGAGAGAGAGGGAGAGAGAGATAGAGATAGAGAGAGAGAGAGAGCAAACGAGAGCGAGGAAGGATTCTGCATGGAGATCAAACTCATTGAGCTGTGGTGCAAAACTGGCAGAAATTCGATTTCTGCTCTTCCCACTCTTTCTCTCTCTCTCTTCCCCCCCTCCCCCGCTCTACAGCATTTGACCATCTTCCCTTAATCTGTCTGTCTGTCCATCCACTTGTCCGTCAGCCTCCCCAGCCCCCTCACCACTTATAGAGGAGGAACACAATTGCGCAATTGTTGGGGCAGACAAACACCGTGTAGGACCGTTTAGTCGTTTGGAGACAGACAGGTGGGGGATAGACAATCCCTTCCTCCCCCTATCCTCACCTCCCTCACCTCCCTCACCACCACCAATCTTTACCCGGTACACACCCACCCGCAGCAAGCCCCTCTCTCTCTCTCTCTCTCTCGCTCTCTCTCTCGCTCTGTCTCGCAATCTCTCGCTCTCTCGCTCTCGCTCTCACTCTCGTTCTCGTTCTCATTCTCGTTCTCGTTCTCTCCCTCTCTCTCCCTCTGTGTCTCTAGCCCCAGGTTGTGGGGATCAGACCGGGGAACAGTGGTTAGGTTTGTGTTGTGTGAGTAGTCACACCATTGGAGGTTGCTCTTCCCAGCCATTACCTTCAATTAGAGCTCAAAGCAGTGTGCCTCTCGCTCTCTCATTCTCTGTCTCTCTCTTGGCTCTCTCTCTCTCTCTCATTCTGTCTCTCTGTCTCTGTCTGTCTCTCTCGCTCATTCTTTGTCTCTGTCTCTGTCTCTGTCTCTGTCTCTGTCTCTGTCTCTGTCTCTGTCTGTCTCTCTCTCTGTCTCTGTCTCTGTCTCTCTCTCTCTCGTTCTCTTCCTCTTTCAATGTGTGTGTTTGTAGGTCTCACTCGACCAGCTCTGGAGGCTGGCCAGCCTTCACTATACACACACACACACACACACACACACACATGACCAAGATGTCCTCCAGCAGTCACTTTACATGGCTCGATTTACACGAGTCCCGAACCAGAATACCTTGCCAGCCCACTCTGTTAATTTATGTCTTTCAATCCGAATTCAACTTTTTGATCAGAATATAAATACTGAAAATCTGTTCTTTCCTTTTTGTGCTTTTCTTTCTCTTTGACCTCTACATCCTTCACCCCTTTCTCTACGTCATCTTCATCAGCCCCATCCTCCTCCCCCTCCTCCTTCCTCCCCTCCTCCTCCCTCCCCTCGTCCTCCTCCTCCTCTATGTCCTGCCCTCATCCTTCTCATCCTCCTCTACCTCCAGTGTCCTTCTTTTTCTTTTTCTTCTTCGTCTTCGTCTTCGTCTTCTTCCTCTTTACAGTCCTCAGCACCTCTGGTCCTCCCCCTCACTCCGGTGGGACGGGGTCTTGTTTATGTTACACGAGAGTTTAGGGGGCACGGGGGACAATAGCCAGGGATGAGATGTGATCGTTCC
>JACYXH010000176.1:165000-187500 GCA_026745465.1 Lota lota | reverse complement strand
GAATGACAAGGACTTCGTATTTGTTTAAATGTTAGTACACCTATAAGTGTATTAGTGCTATATAACTATTGGTATTTGTACTCATACAAATAACACAGTAGTTAAAGCATTATAGGCTTGTGCAGCCTCTTATGTTATACAAGCATGCACATGCTCTCTCTCTCTCTCTCTCTCTCTCTCTCTCTCTCTCTCTCTCACACACACACACAAACAAACACGCAAGCACACAGACACAGACACGCACACGCACACACACACACACACACACACACACGTGGGCTGTTTGTCATTGAGTCTGTCTGTCAGTGTGTGGATAAGGATCGAGGATAAGCTCAGGTGATTACACTCTTTAGGCCAAAGCTAATTGCAAGGTCTGTGCACTAAGTACTGTAAGAGTATTCATTAAAGCAGGCCATTAATCAAGGCCTCCGGCACACCGGGCCGAATGACAGACAGGCAGAGAGAGAGAGACAGGCACAGAGAGAGAGAAAGAGAGACAGAGAGAAAGAAACAGAGAGAGAAAAGAAAAAAGAGAAGAGATTCCTGCTTTACCTGTTCTGTACTTTTTTTTGCCTCTGTGTGTGTACGGGTGTTTGAGCATGCGTTTGTGATGCACACAGGGGCCGTTGCCATGTGTCTATTTGTTTGAGTGTATGTATGTGTGTGTGTGTGAGAGAGAGAGAGAGAGAGAGAGAGAGAGAGAGAGAGAGAGAGAGTGAGAGAGAGAGAGAGAGTACCACAATCAGCTGATAAGAATATAAATAAGCTGGTTCTAGGTTGGTTCCTCTAATACAAGAATCCCCCCAATTAAAACCAACAACAAAAATTCAGTGCTCTGTGGTTCACCTGCAGGCACAACAATCAAAACCTCCAAATATTCCTAATTGCACTTTTTTTTGTTCTATTGAATCATAACTGAGGTAAAACATTGAACAACAGTAGTAATGGTTACTGACACAGAGAACTCGACTAGATTGCGTGCATGGTCGTAGAAGCTTTGGGACGGGCAGGTGAAAGCGGACTAAGTCACACGTTCTCATACATCCCGTCAAGCCGAGTTCCTCAAAGTAAACAGCCGTGGCGTGAAGCGGCTTTTCCCACTGAAATCCCCTTTACTGACCAAACACAGCGCTGTTTGGATATGTAAAATACACACACTCCCAGCAGAGTTTCACAGTAGCACACTCCCACCCCTAACTTCACTTTAAGAAAAAGAAAAAAAGTACAGAAATCACTTCTAATTCAAACTGCAGATTATCAACCCCCCCCCCCACCCCCCCCCCCACCCCACACACACACACACACACGCACACACACATACACTCCCTTTTCCTCACCGTTTACTTTGTAAGCTTTAATTGTAGACACATGCATGTGTTTAAGCTCTACATGTGGGTGTCTCGGTTGGCTGTGGTGGTGGCAGGGTGGTGGGGGGGGGGGGGGGGGGGGGGCTGATGAGAAGGGGAAATCATATTATGCCCCCACCCCTTACCTGCGGTATGTAGCGCTCCTGTAAGCCCCCCGTTGACACCCCGTGCACACGCTGGGTACCCGAGACTGAGTGAAACCCACTGAGTGATTAAGATCGCGGCGTTAACCTCCCCCAAAACTGGAATAAGCAAATGAAGAACAAAGAAATCAATTTAAAAGAACATCTTAAAAAAAAGGAAAGTGCAACAAAGGGCTAATTGACACCACCCTAAACCCCACCTCCTCTCCACCACACCTTCACCCCCACCCAAAAGATGGTTGGGGGGCAACAGAGAACACTCAAGAGTGTGACAAAGAAAAGGAAAATGTCAGTAAGTATGTGTTGAGGTGGAGAACTAAGAATTAGTGTAGAGAACTAAGACTCCGTGGATGTTTCTCGTGTGTGTGTGTGTGGGGGGGGGGGGAAACGTTTTTTTCTGTGTATGGCAGTCGATAGAATTGGAAACCGGTGGCAGTTTGCCGAGGCCATTTTCATTCAGCCCGGTCCATCTCTCACCAACTTTCTCTCGCTCTCCTCGGCGCGGAGGACATCGTTTTGCGTATCTGTTCGCACTCTCTCTTTCTCCCTTCCTCCCTCCCTCCCTCCATCTCTTTCTCTACATATATACGTATCTCTCCCTCCCTCTCTCTTTCCCTCTCTCTCTGTCTCCCCCCATCTTTCCTCTACCTGCTATTTTGACGACAAGCTTAGCACTCACAGACGTCACTAGATAATTTGCCCACAAAATAAACAAAAATGGCTGCTTATAATTCGGGGGTTGTTGCTCAATTTGTAGTCTCCCTGTCTGGAGGAAGAAAAGAGAAACAGAATAAGATATGAAGAAGGAGGAGGATAAGATCCAGTGCTTTGTTCTTCCCTCACAAAACCCTGGCCTCTGATTAGCTGACTTTTATATTATATAGTATAGTGATCATATTTAATTGTATAGTATGAATAGTAATATAGTGGAATATGTTTGACAAATTACGTAGTACTCCTGATGCCTTTTCCTCAGGGGTCAGGATAGTTTAAACTCCCAGCTGAAAGGTTCTTGAAAGTGTATGAAATTGTCACATTATTGTACAAATGGTGATGGCTGATAAACAGATGGCTGATAAACATAATCAATCCTATTTAAAGATTGATTATTGTTTTAGGAGGAGCATGCAATTAAACCCATTCTAAAAACAATAATCATCAAGTCAATATTTTAGAGTAAGATGATTTAGAGGAATTTTGGATTAAGTCATTGTTTTGTATGTGGTTCTTTCCAGAAACGATTCTCAAAGTCAAGTTTTAAATGCAGTCTAATCCTCCATCCTCCATACATTTGGTTGCTATGGCAGCTGGTGTGTTTCTCATCTGTCAGACACGCAAACACCGTCACACTCACATTTCCATGCAGTGCTCAATATACTAAAGATGTAGTTATATCTTCAGCTGTCTAATATGTAAGTCCTCCTTTCCGCATTCGCCCAGTACATACATATGCTGGAAATGTCCACCTTTTAGCTTTGGGACATACATATAATGTCGGGGAAATTGAAACGACCATAAAAATAAGAAAATTCTTTAATTAATTGTGATTATGTTCAACGCATCCATGCTCTTTTGCAATTTCCCCTTTCTGAGGTCAATGCAAAATTACCTTGAAATGTATACTTCCTCAAGCTTTCTGGTGTCTTCTGCGTTTTCGTGCTCTTCAATGGCTAATTTGCAATGTTGATAACGCGGGAGGGTTTTCACTTAATTAAACTTGTGCAGGCAAAGTTTAAAAGGGAATAAAATGCACTCATGTCATGCTATTAAAATAGGCAAATTATCAAATACAAATTAATGAGTGTTTTGAATCCGTGTGCTGAGCAATGAATTACATTAGGAAAATTAAAAAGATACGGCTCCGTGGTCGAGCTGTATGATAATTTATTACGGAAAAAAAAGCCAAAGAAAAACATTTCTTTGTGGTGCCCTAATTTTAAATATTGGAATACATTTCATAATAGTTATCCCCTAGGACAATACGTTTTTTAATTAAAAAGGAATATGGAGTGATACCGATCCGGCTTGACATCCAAGGGTGAACTTAGCCACAGGTTATGCCCACTATTCTCTTTGCTCACTCTTTTTCTTCTTCTTTTGAATAAATAACCGCAAGCAAAGTAGTTTCAGCTTTGCTTTGTCTCAGTTTCAAAAAGACGCTATTGGAATACAAACAGCCATCTTGCTCAAGGAACGTAGGGGCCGTGTTTTTTGAAAGGGGTTGCTGTCAATGACTAAATAGTAACCAAACACCGTTAAACTAATAACCAATAAATAGTTAAAGAAAAGTCTGAACTGTCCCTGGAAGCACCACCTTTTAAACGATGAGAAGAGAGAGTGAGAGAGAGACACAGAGACACAGAGAAAGAGCTAGAGAGCGGACAGGCAACGCTTCAAACAGGAAGAAGTCAAAAGTGAAATGTCTGTCATCGTTGACATTTCACTCCCATATATTAATCTGAATACTATAAAAGGTGAAAATCTAAACGCCACCCCCTCCTTCATAGATGACAAGCATTATCTGGGTCTCACGCTCAAAAGGTGAGAAAAAAATCCCACTTTTATCTAAAATATAAAAATAAATATATTGAACAGTTCGTTTCCGCCTTTAAAGGCAGACACGCGGCACTTTGCTCGCTCTTTAACGACTCTGAGTCTTATCGGGGGGGAGGGTTCGGGGGGCTTCTCCATTGAATTCCCCTTCAGACATTGTGTTCATTAAATCCTTTCATAGCTCACTCCCCTCCCACCACCTCCATCACCACCACCACCACCACCACCACCACCACCACCTCAGTGTTCCAATGCCCTGAGAACTTTTAGTAAGAGCGTAGATGTGTGTAGGGGTGTATGTCTTTGTGTAACTGTGTGTGTGTTGAGGAACATGTGTGTAGACAAGAGGAAACGTTTGTGTGTGTGTGTGTCTGTGCTGATATAAGTGTGTTTGTGTGTGTGTGTGTGTGTTGTGTATGTATATGTGTATGTGTGTGTGTTTTTAAGAACATGGAAAAGAAGAACCGTGTGTGCGTGTGTATGTGTGTGTGTGTGTGTGTGGGGGGGGGGGGGGGGGGGGGGGGGGGTTGTGTTGCCACTTCGCAGGGCCCTACAAACTCTCCTCACGGTATTATGCGGATCCCTGAATATATATGGGTAGGGACTGGTGGTGGTGAGGGGGTGGTGGTGCCTGGAGTAAGGGGTGGAGGTGCGGTGAAGACGGTGGAGTTAATTAACGGCACGTCGGCGAAACAGACATAATAGTGCGGAAGCTCAGAGAAAGACTTGACATTGAGATGGATGGATAAGTCATTAATTGGTTTTCTTATTGGGCACAATGGGTGGGTGGGGGAGTGAGGGGGTGAAGGGGGGGGGGGGGGGGGGGGCGTTAGAGCGGTCGTCTGCGTGGGCCGTGTGCGTGCGTTCGCCACGTGAAGGTCACGGCGACTTTGACAGGGGAGCCAGGGCTGTAATATATACCCGGGGGGCCTCGGGAGTATGAAAGGGTTCCTCTGACTTTTGCACGCAAAAGTCGATGAATGATAAAGAGAACGTTCGGGGGATCTTGCCGATCGGCGACGCAGGTCAGCGCCGGGAAAACACCCAGTACCACCACTCCACACCACCACCGACCCCTTGTTGTTTATAGAGTCTCTATCGGCCTTCTTCCCACTCCCTCCTCCTTTTTCTCCACTTCCTCCTCATCCGCTCTCTCCTCCGTCTTCTTGCTCGCCCCGAGTCATCTCTCTCTCTTTTTCTCTCTCTCTTTTTTGGCCGCGATGACCCGGCCAGCGAAACGCATATAGTTACGCGGGCCCCGAAATGAGGGCCGTTGATAGGGCGGGGTGCCGAATGGAGGGAAATACGATGGGGCTGGGGGTTGGGGACAGTGGGAAGGGTGTGACGGGTGTGACGGGTTGTTGGAGGGGGGAAGGTGGAGATAATTACAGGCGATACTTGTGATTGCGGTGTGAAAAGGTGGGGCCGCCAGATAAAGCGCTCATCAGAGAGGCGGGGGGGGGGGGGGGGGGGGGGCGGATAAACCAACATGCAGCGGGGGAGAACGGGGGAGACGGGAGTGGGAGGAGGGGAGGAGGTGCAGGGAGAGATAGAAAGGGAGAATGGCAAGGTGAAAGGCATTGAGATTAAGGCTATGGCGTCGCACAGAGAGGGGTTGGGAGGCTGGTGGTGTTGAGGTAAGAGGGTGGGGTGGGGGGAGGGGGTGTCGTAGGTGAATCACAGGGGCGACGTTTTTCGGCGAGCCGGGCTTGGTCATTACCGCTACATTGAGATCTGCATTGAAGCGTTAAACTGTCGCTCGGGAAAAGGCACAGAGAAAATGTTGCAATTCATTTTGCAGTCACGCTGTTTCTCGCGTCATTCACTTACCGAATGGTTCTGAGAATTCTTTTTTTCAGAGAGGATTCTGTTTTGCTGTCGCAGGCTGCGTCACACGAAGGCCCAAAAAAATGAATATACATTCAAGCCTGTTTTATCTGATTTTATTAGGATGTGCAGTCACGCACATGCACACACACACACACACACACACACACTGAATTACGTAGAATTTGACTTACCCTCAAAAGATAAGCGTGCAACATTAAAGCTAAACATTTTTATTTTTGTCTGCAGTTTTAAATAGACTGTAAGCTCTCACCGTTAGTGACACACACTTTTTAATTTGACTAAACTAGTCAACAAGATAAGAGTGCTGTCGTAACCTTTGACCCCTCTTGATCTGAAGGAGTGAGCACACGTAACGCGCCAATGTACGCCCATGATAGGTGTGCACCGCAAAACCCCGCGATTTCTATCATTTTCCATGTTGATTCCACTCCCCCCCTCCCCCTCTCTCTTTCTCTCTGTCTTAGTCTCTCTCTCCCTCTCTCTCTCTCTCTCTCTCTCTATCTAAGTCTCTCTCTCTTGCCGTCCTTCTCCTCTATCTTCGCCTCCTTCATGCAGCAATGGACGATGAGAGACACAGATAGCGTGTTTCATGACGCGAATGATAAGAAGTCAACACCACCCCCACCGCCGCCACCGGCACATCACGTCAAAAAAAGAAACACACAGCAAAATCCAAATGATGAAGGCCGTCTTATCGGGGACATCTGACACTTAATGCGACTCCATTTTGAAGTAATATGCGCCTCATTGCGCCCCTAATGGATTTGAGGTTTTGGGGCATTCGATTTTATTGATTCATTTAGTATTCTGTGTCCTCTGAAGGATATTGCCGGCATGGTTGAGATGGTGTGTGTACGCGTGTGTGTGTGTATGCGTGTATGTGTGTGTGTGTGTGTGTGTGTGAGAGAGAGAGATATAGCTGATATGGGTATTATGATTGCTTCAGCAGTTGCTGAATTTATCAAGCTCAGAGTTTTGATGTTTATGTGTTTTCTTTGGCTTGATTTCTCGTGGTAATTTTTCTTCCAAATTTACTTAGTTTTATGTGTCTCTGCGGTTTGTGCGTGTGTATGTAAGTGTGTGTATGTACGCGTTTGTGTGCATTGGCACACGTCTGCAGGTGTGTGATAATATATATGTTACCTCCAGCCAATTATCTGATCTGTCTTTCCTGTTACGTTTCAATTTCTTTGCTCACTTTTATCAAAAATCAAGTAACTGTTTCCTTTGGTTTACTGACGCACACAATATGTTTCTTTTAAAGATTCCAAGAAGGTGACCAAATGACGCAGTTGCAATATTTCTTCTTTCTTTCTTTCTTTCTTTCTTTCTTTCTTTCTTTCTTTCTTTCTTTCTTTCTTTCTTTCTTTCTTTCTTTCTTTCTTTCTTTCTTTCTTTCTTTCTTTCTTTCTTTCTTTCTTTCTTTCTTTGCCCTTCAAAACAAGAAGAAAAAGAGCATCATCTGGATTAACATTGTTTCTAAAAATTTCCGTTTTCTTTCCCAGTCCAAGATCTTAATTCACCCGCATGTACTCCTAGATAAAAGAAAGAAAATTAATTTATCTGGCTGTCTTTTTTAAATAAATGCCACTTGTCTTCGGAAGGGTGTGTGTGTGTGTGTGTGTGTGTGTGTGTGTGTGTGGGGGGGGGGGGGGGGGGGGGGGGGGGGTGATGGTCGATTTATTAAAAGCCCTTCCCTTCCATCCATTTTGTGCAAATACATCCATCTTGGTGACGAGGGGAGAATATGAGCAAGATCCAAATCGTATGTCGGCGGGTCTGTATTGAATTGTTTCAGACAGTGCGTGTGTGTGTGTTTCCCCCTCTTTTTTTCTCATTCTCAAAAGGGTGACTTCTCTGACGGCAATCAGTTGGGCTTTCAAAAATAAATAATGGCATGGCTTGGAGATATTCTTCAGCCATTTCCTATCTGGAATGCACCGAGTTGTAAATCATATTCTTCTTTTTATTCATTTCAAATGCATGCTGGTGTTGTTTGTTTGTTTGTCTGTCTGTTGCCGGTTGGTTTTTGTCATTGACCTTAAAGAGCGGATGATGGGTGGGTTGAGTTATTAAGGTAAACATCACGAGTACAAAAACGCAGTGCACATGAAATACAAATGATGAATTGTGTGTCACGCAAAAGAAGTGGATGAAGCAGTCGATAGAATATAACTTAGATTTGAATAATGTATTGGTGTATGCATTGTCTTAGCTAGAATAGTTATAGGATATGGAATAGTGAAATATAAGATATTAATATAATTGAAATATGAAAAGATTTGTAGTTGCTAGAATTGTATAGTACGTATTGCCCTCAGCCTCACTTTTAAGTCACTTTGGATAAATGCATCTGCAAAATGAGTCAAAGCAAACGAATAGCTTTGGAATAGAGAATAGCTGATAATACAGCAATAGTAAATAAATAAATAACCAGACGATTGGATAAGTGACAACGGTGCGCCACCAGAACAAGGCTGGTGTGGGTCAGAGACGTGGGTCGCGTTTCTCCGCTTGGCTTTGTGTTTATACTGCGCGTATGCTCTGCATGGGCTGCATTTCAAACATTTGCATCAGCCGCAGGAAGCTCTTTGACGGCAGAGCACAGATACAGATGTGTGGCTCCGCGGAAAAACGCCATCCAAAAGAGAGAGACAGACAGACAGAGAGAGAGAGAGGGAAAAAATAGAAAGATTTGCTGTAGACGTTATCTCCCGCCGATCCGAGACTTGAATGGTTGGATAAACAAGTCTCTTTTCCCAATTGTGTTTGGAGAGGGAGTTGTGGCAGTGGCGGTGGCGGTAGGCTGAGAGAGAGTGAGAGAGTGAGAGAGTGAGAGAGAGAGAGAGAGCGAGAGAGAGAGAGAGAGAGAGAGAGAGAGAGAGAGAGAGAGAGTCCACTTTGTGGAACGCACCAGACGGATATAAGGAGCAGATGTTCTGTCTAGCAGCATCCAGGATCACACTGCAAACACACACACACACATACACACACACACACACACACACACATAAGAAACGCGCGTAAACACGCATATATGGACACACCACAGACACACACACACAAAACACACACACAGAAAACACACACGCGTGAACAAGCCTGTACGGACATACACACATACAGAAGACACACACGCATAAACACACATAGACAGACACACCAGACACACACGCGCAAGCGCGCGCACACACACACACACACACACACACAAAAGCCCACACCTATATAAATCACACACACTTGCACACATATGCACACATACATCCTGACGCTGACACTGACACGCCAACAAACTCACACAAACACATCCTGATGCTGATACACAAAAACACACACACACCACAAGACACACATACAAACACCCACTCAATTACACCACAACACACACACAAAAACACGCACTCTGTGACACACACATCCTGACACACACTTAGGCGCACAAAAACACACACTTGTCATGAGAAGTGGAGAAAGTGGAGCCTCAAAGAAGTTATATATTATAACTCCTTTTTTTTACTGGGTAAAGTTGAGTTTTGAAGAGGTTTGAAGAGGGTGAATTTATTCGTTGCAGGCCCTGTTTGCTACAGTTGCTCCTCAGTCACACATGGAGCCCCTAGTGGTTCGTTGGGGTGGATTCGTTTCCTCACTATAGAATTGTCCTTCTCGTGGTTGAAGTTGTGGCTTTATACATTTAATTTTGGTTTTCACAAAAACGTTATATCTTAGGTATTTTGAGTGCTCAGAATGTACTCATTTTGATTTGTGTTAGTACTGCCAGTTCCTAAATGAGAAAACTTTATTTGCACTTGGCAGTTTCATGCACTTCCCTCCATTTTGCACTCCAACTAAATTCAAAGAATCCAAACTAAAATCATCCCCCAAACTGCCAAGAAGTTAACAATCTCTAAAACTTTATAATTACCACCAACTACACATTCGTATTATTTTTCTCTTCTATTAGCTTTAATTAGATTCTCTTTCCGTCCGCTTCTTTCTCCCTCCTTTTGTTTTCCCTCCGAAAGTCACCAATCCCTATGGAGACACCGGTTCTCTCTCTCTATCTCTCTCTCTCACTCTTCCATCCGTCCACATCTCCCTCCCTACCTCCCTCTGCTCATTTCACATCCTCCGCCTCCTCTTCCTCTCCTTCTTCTTTAAGGAATAATGCAGATGAGTATCTGGGTCGGGTAATTGCGGATGTAATTAAGGAGAAGTGATTCTTCTCTCTCCCACGGTGTAGCGGGACCTGAGTCCAGTGCAGAAGAAAGAGACGCGTGAGCAGAATTCAACAGTTGGAGGTTATAGTCCTCCTGTTTCGTTTTTTTTTTAATGGGGGAGAGGATGGATGGGTGGGAGGGGGGTTGTTAATGGGGCTGTGTGTGTGTGTGTTAGTGTGTGTTCAAGGCCGGACTTTAACTTTGGCTTATGGTTTGACCCCCCACCATATGTGTACAAACCATATGTGTTTGTGTTGCGTTTACGTGCGTGTATGTCAGCTGCATGTGTGTGTATGTGTGTGTGCATGTGTAAGCATGAATGTGTGCGTGTGTAAGTTGCTGTTCTAGTTCTCAATCATTATATCGACAAGTCCTACTTCCACTTATTCCTTTTAAATAGAAGGAATAACATCTTTAGTCACATATATGACTAAAGATGTATTTATTCAGTAGACTATTTAGCATATTTGTCCAGAAACTTTCCCCCTCTCTCTCTTTCTCTCTGTCTTTCTCCCTCGTTCTCTCCTCAGGTCAGAGTATCACAGGGTATAAATGTGAGCCGTGCACACAGGTGTTCTTCAGGTGATCGTCACCATGGCAACAACCCCTCAGCCTATGTGTGTGTGTGTGTGTGTGTGTGTGTGTGTGTGTGTGTGTGTGTGTGTGTGTGTGTGTGTGTGTGTGTGTGTGGAAGTAGGGTGGGGTACGATAGAGAGAGGTGGACACAGAGGGAGAGATATACATATTCCGTCTGTATGCTGTCTGTCTGTCTGTCCTCTATTCATTGAGAAATATCCAAATATCTAACATGGCGTAACCTCTCAATTTGACTCAAAGAGCAGTGTTCCTGAGAAAGAGGGAATAATAAAAGAAAGAAAGAAAGAAAGAAAGAACGTTGAAGGTAAACTGTGCCCTTTACCCTATCTGTCATTTTCTTAGTTTTGTTCTAAGAACACATCTCTGATTCCACGTCGGACGGCTTTGGGTTGGGGGGATTTTCTCTTTTATATTTTGACTTTCAAACATAAAGCTTAACCTCTTTGGCCCTCCCCCTCACACGCCACTCAACCATACTTTCAGTTTGTTTGAACCTACCTCAGGGGGGCAACTGCCAACCAACGTGTGTGTGTGTGTGTGTGTGTGTGTGTGTGTGAGAGGTGTGGCATTTGTATGTGTGTGTGTGTGTGATTGTGTATGTATGTACATTATGTGGCATTTATGTGTGTGTGTGTGTGTGTGTGTGTGTGTGTGTGTGTGTGTGCCTGTGTCTTACTGTTCGTTCTCAATCAAAGTAAGACAGTATCAAAATAATTCATGTTAATTCATCTATTTTCTTTGCTTGCGACAGAAGCCGTTGGACTGTATTTAGTTGACACATTTATGTGTGTATAGTGTACATTTAAATGTGTGATCGGTTTGCTGATGGCGTCTGTGAGATTCAAAATTGACACCGGTTACAGCGTTGTGTTGGTTCTCGTCGCATTTAAATCACTTAAAATGAGCTACATTTAGAATACTGGTTGCATATTAAGAAAAACACTGGTCAGATGACCAGTGTTTTACTCTATTTAAATATTTAAAGTATTTGAATCATTTTATTCTGTGCGGTTTTCTTTGGAATAGTTTGAAGTCAGGCCTGTTCTGTTATGCATTTGCATTAACCACGGTGCAATGTGGGTTGTCAGGCTCATTCATTACGGTAAAAACCTGGCCACATTTGACTGCATTGTATAATGTAATTCTAAGAGACATATTCATTACTTTCAATTGGAATCTGAGTGCACAGTGTCATAGTTTCTTGATTATTAGAACTTGGTAATGTTCTATCAATACCAAATACATGTTTAAAACACTAGTACCGTAAGTCAAACCAACACAAGAAAACAATGTGCACATACACTCATACACACACACATACACACAAACACACACACACACACACACACACAAAAGGCTATTGCAAAGAGCAGGTGTTGGTTTTAGACAGAGCAGGAAATCCCTGTTGACCTAGTTTTAATGCTGCAGAAACAGAAAGTTATGAGGTACTTACAGGGGAAGAGGAACCTAGGGTCTTGGCAGTCATGACCCGTTTAAAATTATAAACAATCCATATTAGGGCTATATATTCATTCATACATACTGTACGTTCAATAAATGAACATTTGTGATATAATAGGCCTCATTCTAGGATTTATAAATGATAGGATTTATTAAAAAGATAATGAAAATCATAATTGAGATAAAGTCAAACAACAATATTCTAGGTGTTGAAAAAAAACTATCCCAAATCTATGCATGCTTATTTTTGTTAACATTAAAACAATAATTTACATTAGTGATTTACTCAAATTATAGAAATATGCATGCTTGATGCTTGATACATTTTTAATTTGGCGATATGAAGCCATTTAGTTTAATTAGTTTAGAATGATTACAAACTAGAATATCGGCTTACCTACGGCGTATTTATGTTAATGGTGGCATATCAATATTGTACTATATTGTTATCTCAACAATCAATTGCGTTCATATTGTATTGGCCTGAACTCTACTAGGCTGTGAGCATCGTCTCCGTGACGACATGCATCTTACTATGAACTGCAGGTATTCTCCTTCCTCCCCTGCAGTTGAAAGCATCGCTCAGTACCTCCTCTTCCCTGAGGGTCAGGTCTCAATGCTTAAAGCTGTTGCAATACACTAATTGAATACACACACACACACATGCATACATACTCCATACTCCCCATCCCACATGAGGGGGTCCCCTCTCACGTTAACCCCGAGAGGGGGGAGACGAAGGGAGAAAGACACACTGACCACCTTCTATCGAACATTTGTCCAGTCAAGCGTTTCGTCCTCTCTCACTAGGCCTGTGAGATGCAAATGTACACCCCCACTCCCCAACCGGTCATCTGACTGCGGTGGGGATGCTGGGCTCGTCCCGGGGTGGGGTGGATTAGGGGGGCTGCTTTGTGTCAGACGACGAGAAAGGGGTCTGTATTCAGTTCTTCGTTTGTCCTCGGCTCGTCTTGCTTCTCTCGATCTCTTTCTCTATCTTTTTCTTTCTCCTCTCCCTTCTATGTTCTTCCTCTATTCTATGTTCTCTCTCTCTTCTATCTCCTCTATCATTTCTTTCTTCTCTCTATTCTATATTCTCTCTTCTTTCTTCTGTCTCTTCTTTCTCTGCTCTTCTTTCTGAGGCTCTCTTGTTTTCCTATTTGAATGTGAATGTGAATGTGAATGTGAATGTGAATGTGTGTGTGTGTGTGTGTGTGTGTGTGTGTGTGTGTGCGTGTGTATGTGTGTGCATGTGAATGGGATTTCAACACTGTTTATATGTCTATACAAATTGTACCCTTTTTATCAACTATTCTCGACTATCACGCACAAGAAACATACGTATCTGTTTCTGTTTTAGATATGACAAAACAAGCAAGATTCCAATTTTGTACTGTTTCTTTGTATCATGCGAGGCCCGTAACACCCGCATTGAGTCACTTCAGGAACACATTCACAGAATTGTTTTTTTACTCTGTTTGCCAGCTTGGTGGTTTCAAAACAGCTTTTGGTCGCCGATCTAACCAGCAGATATATATATATATAGAGAGAGAGAGAGAGAAAGAGAGAGAGAGAGAGAGAGAGAGAGAGAGAGAGAGAGAGAGAGAGAGAGAGAGGGAGAGAGAGAAAGAGAAAGAAGAGAGAGAGAGAGAAGAGAGAGAATTAACTTTTTTTCAAGAGAGAATCTTAGTGGAAACTAATAACAAGTTGAATGGGGGTCTTAGAACGTTTTCACAACAATAAAACAAAAACGCAGTATTACATATAGATTAAACATTATTATAGTTATTATAAAGCGATTATTAGATTCGGTTCTACTGTATTGTCATTGCACAGCAACACAACAAAATCCAGTGAGCATCCAACAAGATAGCAATTATGGTAAAGTGCAGGTATGAAATGCTAATATATAGATAGCACAGTTTATACACAGTACAATAAAGTCCATATGTAGATGTGACAGTACTCCGCCACAGTGCTGGGGTGGCTCTTGGAGGAGGTAGGACTGCATTCCTCCACCCTGAAATGGTAATGATAATAATGAAGGGTGGAGTATAATTCATGTCATCGCAGAGGGGAGAGGGTGGGGGTACGCTTGTTGGGCACCAATTCACCCTGGTGAATAAAAAGCCTAATTAATCCACCTAATCTACCCGCCTGAGATTATAACCCCCCCCCCCCCCACCCCCCTCACCCATCTCCTCCTTTGTATTTCTTGTCTTTTACAACCACACTTTTTCATAGTGAGCGTAATAAAAAAAAGATAATACCTAAGCCTTATATATAAAAAGAGGACATCTTTGTATCCAAACTCTTATTTGATAAGGTCTTGATCTTTTGCTATTGCTTTTATGTTTTCTTTCCTTCTATTTTTCTTTCTTTATTTATTTTTTGAAACCAAGGGAGGGAGGTTTAAAGCTAATGGCGTAGCATTAAGCATGCACCGTAAGAATACATAAATAAACAAAGTAAAAAAAGTAAAAAGTTAACAAAAGGAATAAAACCAAATATAATACAATTATAAATAAATAAATACAAGGAAAGAATACATAAATAAATACAATAAAATAGATTAATTAATTAATTTAAAGGTCTCTGAAGGGACCTTGCAGTGGCATTGCGCTACCCTCCGTCGCAAGGCGGCCATCTTTCACCCCAGGCTGTAAATATGACAAGCAGGCTGGGGATATACGAGTGTGTGTGTGGATTTAAGACGTGGGCTCGCTAGGTGGGACGGGGGGATGTAACTGTAACTCAGCTTTATGGGGGGGAGGGTTATTGTGAATGAGTTAGGAGCGAATGAGGAAAGAAACAGTAAAAAGAAGAGAAGGAGAATAAATGGTAAAAAAAAAAGCCTATTAAAGGAGAGGGAGAAAAAATAAGTTTCCCGATGCTAAGAAATGAACCTACTTATTTTTTGGGTTTTTTTCTCATATGCGGCATGCTGTATAAATCCTCATTGTTTTTTGAGGGAATGAAAAGATATTTGAAAATATTCTATTGAGATTAAAAGAAGAATGCAAATTGTATGCTTTTCAAAGCAAATATTTGACAAGACTAAAGAAGGAAAAGTATCACGATCAAACTTAAAAATGTACCCTGAGAAACCAAAGAATATATACAATACCTGGTATACCACAGTGACTGTGTATTCTAGGTATGAATGTGTGAATCAGAATGAAACCAGCCGTCCTTTATTACAATAGAACAAAGGCAGAATTGACCCAAAAAACATGTTATCTCCTTTCACATTTACTCAACCAAGAACAAGGCGGACACTTTCACTCACATAGACAGCAAATCTGTGTTATTCTGTGTGTGTACAGTTACCGTCTATGTGTGTTGCTGTATCAGTGTTGGCGTGTATGGCTGTGTGTAATGTATGTGAATAAGTGTCAGTGTGTGTGTTTGTCTGTGTATATGTGTTTGCCTGTGTAATGTATGCGTGTGTGTGTGTTATAGGTATGTGTGTATGTTTTGTATGTATGTTGTGTGTGTTTAATATGTGCTGTGCACGGCCATCAGTTTGTGTGTGTTATATGTATAGGTGTATGTTTTGTGTGTGTTAGTGTGCAATGTATGTGCATGTGTTTGTGTGTGTTATATGCATGTGTGTGTGTTTTATATGGTGGTGTTCGTGGAGGTTGGAGTGGGTGTGAATCTGTGTGTCTGTGTGTTTGCTATATGTATTAGTGCATGTTTAGTATGTATGTAGAGTATGTTGTGTGTGTGTGTGTGTGTGTGTGTGTGTGTGTGTGTGTTTTAAGTTACAGCCGGTGCTGCTGGTGGCCTCAGACAGATCCAGCTCTGCTGGCTTGTCATCAGCCACCATTATAATACTCTCTCACAGGCTCCTTCAAGTCTGTTCCATTAATGCCTGCTGCTTCCACGCACACACACATGCATGTACACATACAGACACACACAGACACACACACACACACACACACACACAGACACACGCATACACCCATGCATACACAAACAAACGTGCACACACAAGTACTCTCAAGAGCACACATACACAGAAACACACACTCACAATATACAGGCACGCACACACAAACACAATCAAGTGCCCACACATACACACACGCTCAAGAACGCACACACCCACATGCACACTCAAACAAAAATGGATTCAGAAACACACACACACACACACACACACACACAGCCACACATCCAGACACACACACACACACACACACACAAGCAGACACATCCAAACTATATTATTCTCTCTCACACACACACACACACACACACACACACACACACACACACACACATACACTTAAACACACACACAACACAACACCGAGAAGGAGAGAGCACTCTATTCAATTCAAAGTGTTTACTGTGAAACTTTGGAGTAGGCCGAGGAAGCGGGCTGTTAGCTAGGCTTTGACGTGCGGCGACCAGCCTGTGCTGTAGGCTTCACAGACTTTCACTTTATTAAATCAGCATTTCCTGTTTTGTTGTATTGGGTAGAAAGAGAGAGAGACAGGGGGAAAAAATGCAAATCTGTCTGAAGTGAATTTTTACATGTCTGTCACCATGCAGGTTCAGGGGTTTGGAGTGTGTTTGGGACCATTTGATATGGCTGGAAGTGACTGTGGCAGATTGGAGGGAGGGGCGGGTGGTTGGGAGAGAAAATTCACAAGAGCTCATAGAAGGGTGGGCTTTGTAAAATACCTTATCACAGAACGGCCAGGAAATCAATATCCACCCCCTCATCTGATAAGCAAATGTAGATGTAAAAACAAAACAGTTGACCCTCTGCATTGCTAAAACAGATCCTATTAAAAAATAAATATAATAATAAATGATGATAATAATGGCAATGATAGCAAAAGTACAGATGTAGAAGGTGTGGCTCATGGTCCTTTGTAAATCCGATTAAAAGGATAATGTTTTACAATAAAACACTAATATCAACTATGAGACTCATAGTTTTAATAAGTAGGGGGGGGGATAATTTACACACGTTGGTATCGAAGAGAGAGGGAAAGAGAGAGAGAGGGAGAGAGAGAGACCAATATCAGCTTGGTCCTTTGCAATCCCAGTAACAGTTCGTCTTTGTGACGATTATGGTGACAACGCAATGGGTAATATTAACTGTCTCTCTTTGTGTGTGCGTGTGTGTGTGTGTGTGTGTGTGTGTGTGTGTGTGTGTGTGTGTGTGTGCATGTGCATGTGTATGTTTACCTATTAACGCTGATTGTGACGCTGTAGCTAGGGGTGGGGAGGATCTTATCGGTGTGTTGTAAACATATTTGGTTTGCTTTTCCTTCGCTGTCGCGGCGATAAAGAGATGGGCGCGGGGCCAACTGTGGCAGACAGGGACTCTCTCTCTCTCTCTGTCTCTCTCTCTCTCTCTGTCTCTCTCTCTCTCTGTCTCTCTCTCTCTTGTTACCGACTTGTCTTTCCACCGCCGTCAACACTAAAATCGGTCCCCAAATGTGCCTTGTCAGCATGTGACGTGACGATGGGATGAGGGCATTTTATTTTATTTAAACATTCAAATTTAGATTTTGTGCCATTAAGGACAAGACAGCAAAGACAGACAGGAAAGTAGGATGAAAGAGAGAGAGAGAGAATGATGAGGTAGTATAGCAGCACAGGTTGGAATCGAACCCGCCGTATCAAACCTAGATGGTGCATTAACCTTTAGATGGGATGAGCCACGAAGCTACATCAAAAACCTTTCATGTTATCTTTTAACATATGAAAAACAAATGCGGATGCTCCTGCTGTCCTTATTACATTTATTAGCAGCCATTGATGTCATTGATGTTTGATGATGCCATTGATGTTTGAATTTACGATTCCAATTTCAATTATCAATTGCAAATTTTCTTAACATTTTTCTTCCTTGCTTTGTGTTTCACTACACGCTAATGAAGCTTCTAGAGAGGAGATATTAGTTCAGTTGGTTCCATTTTATGTTATCATATTTCCACTTTATTTTTGTCGGATTGTCCAGTGTTGTGTAAGAGTTCATACACAACCCTTCATAAAGGACTGGTATGATAATATATAACCCTATTTGGTTTGCTGTTCCCAAAGGTGATAAAGCCCCAGACCACGAAGTTATGAAATCTGATGATTCAGTTATTAGTTGTATGTAGTTGTGTGTAGCTTATATGGTAATGAGTGAGAGCCTGTGAGAACACAGTTGGATCATTCATCAGCGGGGTTGGAGGGGGGGGGGGGGGGGGGGGGGGGGGGGGGTGAATACACGTCAAGCTGTGGTTTTCTGTCGACCGACGAAAACATTATATGTTTATATGTACTATATGTATTTACATTGTTGATGTTCTCCCAACAAAACAAAAAAAGTATATCTTAAAACCAAACACCACACTATTTATTTATCTATACATTATATGATAATATCCTGATAAGAATATTCATATTTCTTGTTTGGAACAGAAGTCGCTGCTACTGTAAATCTAAAAAATGGAGATAAAAAAAGGAGAGGAAGGAAGAAAAACGTGTTGACGAATTACCTCGAAATGACAACAGGGCAGACATGTGATACGGATATTGAGTCGCCTGCGGAACATTCCAGCTGGATGGCATGTGTGTGTGTGTGTGTGTGTGTGTGTGTGTGTGTGTGTGTGTGTGTGTGTGTCACATGTATACACAGAGCCATACATATCTTATCAGGACGGGCAGCATAAGCCGCGGTCGGCGATAAGGTCCGACAAGAAAGAAAGACGGAAGGTGGTGTATGTTTGCTTGGTAGTAGCTTCAGGAGCCACCCCCCCCCCCCCCCCCCCCCCCCCCCCCCCCCAGATGGGCGATTACAGGGGGCCGAAGTGACCAATAGGGGTTGAGACCCACCACCACAGTATGAGTATCTACGACCCCCACCCAAGCTCCTATCACTGGCAGGTCAGACTCTCTCACAGACACGAGTGCTCGGAGTTCTCGACTACGCTGACGTGCTTCCGACCGTATCTGGAGAGGGAAAATAAGATTATGTTCCAAACTAAGTGCCACACTGCGAAGGCTCGGTCTGACCGCTTGTACTGGCATTGTGGTTAGCAGACCTGTAGTTTTATTTAACGTTTGTGTTATTTTATTTGTTTATTTGTCCGACCGCTTGTACTGGCATTGTGGTTAGTAGACCTGTAGTTTTTTTTTTTTTTTTTACATTTGTGTTATTTTATTTCTTTGTTTATTTGTATACGAGCTTTGTTGGGCCTGTGATAAACTGTTATTATTTTTATTAGTGCTTTTAGTAAAGGCTAAAGCAACATAATCGTATGTGCTTTGCGGTGTCTTTGCAGGAATAAAACATTTACAGTGGTATAAAATATAATTTCAAGTATACAAATAATACTTTGTATTATTGTAATACTTTCACCCGAGAACAGTGCAACGTGAGCACCATTCATTAGTGCCATCTAGTGTCTCTCTAGCTGTTTTCATACCAGACATTTAAACACACACACACACACACACACACACACACACACACACACACACACACACACACACACACACACACACACACACACACACACACATACGTACAGAGGGTCTACACAATTACAGACAAATAGGCCAGTTCTACTTCACAACGTTCCTGCGTTCAGCAGAGACATCAGCCTCACCTATCTGTTTGCATTTATTTATTTTGTGCAAACCCACGTTCATTACCTTCTGCTCTCATTCTCTCTCTCCGTTGCCCTTCTGGAAGGCGATAGCCACTGTGGATACTCTGTGATAGCGTAGAGAGAGTATCTTAATTGGCTATTAGTGCTCTTTTGGCCCTTTGTTTAATAATCCTCTTTGTCTTGTCCATCATAGATAGCACAGGGAGATAGTAGTAGGGGCCTAGGAAGCTACTGTTTACATTATCATCCAGATATTTATCTAAAGTTGTATTACATTCGTGGCTCGCCAAGGAGGCTTAGATGCAGAGAAGAATTGTACAAATATAGTTTGTAGTTGTAGCAGGCTAAGATAAATGTACCTTTCAGTGAAGTGTGTCATGTAGTATTGTTTTATATCATACATATGAATACTAACAAAACCTACCTATAATGCCATCTTGCAAGAGAGAAATGTTCGGCTGTAGATAGTACTCATTCCCAAACCCAAACAAATTGCAGGATACATCAGATATGAACAAATGACTAATCCAAAATATTATTGATTATCTGTTAATCAATAAGATCTAAATACAATGATATATTATAATATTCCTATCATTTAGTATAACACAATTATAATTTACATATATAGGCCTTTAAAAATAATTTTGGTCCAAGATGATCACAACTTAAACTATATAGCAACATCAAGGGAAAAACTAGCTGATTTAGCACAGCAGCCAACATGACATACCCATTATTTAAATACATGACCATTCAATATATAACCATTCGATATATTATGGATATTTAAACAAAGCCTGCATATTTTTATGAAGAAATGCCACAGTGGATACCAATTGAGCTTTCCATATGGACAGAAAAGCTCAGTATTATGCCTCTGCTTTTTATAAAGATCAAATCAAAAAATCAAATATGGGAAATCCCAGCCCATAGAGCTGCAAGCTAGCTATGTAGACCCAAAATAACAACAAAATGTACAGTGATGGTTCATTTCCATAATTTATTGACTATTATATTATCAATACTGATAATGCATGATTAATTATAATTGAGAAAAAAACATATTGACAGTGTGGTGGTTTAAAGCGGTCAAAAATAGTGAGCGTGAGAGACAGACAGAGAGGAAAGCTAAAATACCCATCTCTAGTGAGATTGAACCAAGGCAGTGTGGTGTCTCTGGTGAGGATTTAATCCAGATAGCTTCCGTGGCCATGATATAAAAAAAGAAAATGAAGGGGAAGTTAGCAGGCTAGCTTTCTCATCTGTGTTTTTTGATACATGCCAACACAAGTAAAACAGATGAGTAGACTGGTGAGAGATGCTTCTGCCCACATCCTGGTCTATGTGGTCTTACCGGGGAGGTGGGGGGTGCTTTGGTGGAAATCAGACAATTTCCTGTTTTTCAAAGTTAATTGATCTCAACCTTTGAAGGGAGTTTTTTATGTGTAAGCGAATGGGCTTCTGACATTAAGATAACCAAAAAAGGAAAAAGACTCCAGTGGAAACTGTGAAGGATGAAAAACTGAATACACACTGTTATGAAAAATGTTATGTAAAATATGTAAATAAGTCAAGACAAAAATCTAACTTTGCCACCGAGTTTGCTTGCATCTTTTTATAGGATGTGGATTGTCTCTTCCTGTGAGCCAAGCGCTCGTTTCCGCACCACTCATGTGGTCAACACAGGAAACGGCAACAAGTGTTGCTTGCTAACTTAAAGGTTAGCAAGCACTGCTAAAGCGTTGTTGCGTTAACTAGTGCCCGAAACTTTGATGATGGAAGAATGATGTCATCCGAAAGACAGGTTCCACTTAAAACACCATCCTGCGTAAAAATACAGGTTCCACTTAAAACACCATCCTGCGTAAAAATACAGGTTCCACTTAAAACACCATCCTGCGTAAAAATACAGGTTCCACTTAAAACACCATCCTGCGCAAAATAACATCATGAAAGATTGGCTACCCCCCCTTCCCCAAACTAATGGGAGGATGTGTGTGTGTGTGTATGAGTATGAGGGGTATACCAGGGGATGGGAAGAGAAGGAGGGTTGGGGGGGGGGTTGTCCTTCTGTCTCTTCCTCCCCCCCACTCTCACTCCCAGAGGGACGGGCTGCGGCGACGGTGATTATGTCACCACTTAGTCAACTAACTGACACTGATGGGTTTGAAATGCACCCTGGGTCCCGGCGGGCCTCACTGTGAACTGCCCCCCATAACCCCTACCCCTCACACCCCACCAACCTCCCCAGACCCTCCCCCCCCCCCCCCCCCCACACCCCCAATGTCTGCCAGGGCCCCTCTGTTACTGGGTGTAGAGTTACGGCCGAACCATGGCAAGGCCAAGTTCAACAGCATGGCGCGGCACAGAACGGCACTGCACTCTGTGTATACGTGTGTGCCGTGAACACTCTCACACACGTGACCCCCCTCCCATCCCCCGACTCTTTTTGTTCTCTTCCATCATGGCTGCCAACACACTTTTATGTCTCTTTTGTCTTCTCTGCTGCCCTTAGCCATATCTCTCTTTCCTCTGCCCCCCTCCCTCCCCCAATCCATCTCACACTACTGTGTGGTATCTTGACATGGGTGTCTCTCAGAGCACCGCTTGTGGGCCCCTTTCAGTGTTTTTTTTTTAGATTATCGCCTCCAAACTCTTCCGTCTTCACTTGTAT
>JACYXH010000176.1:150000-160000 GCA_026745465.1 Lota lota | reverse complement strand
CTTATCCGGACTCCGGGCTACCACAGGGTCAAAGGTCAAGTAGGCATCAGTCCTCATCTACCCTCTTGGTCTATATTTCTGTTCCGTATTCTGTCTTTTTTAATTTATTCGTTACTCTAGTCAGTGGAATTCTGCTCTTTACGTCCACATTTGATCTAGAACCAAAGAGTTGAAGTAATGTACTTTTAATTTATTTATTTTATCAAAAGCTAAATGATCTTTTCTCTCATGCCTCTTATGTTTGGTTGTGTATAACCAGACATAACTATAAAATACAACTAAAGTTATGTTTTAAGCCATGAATACAAACAAAACTTTTAACTATGTTACCAAAGTCACAATAAAGTGTATCACACTTTGGAGGTATAAATAAAAAATGCTAACAAAACTTTTCCACCTTCCCTCCCAGGCCGACAACCACAGAGTTCCTTCACTCACACCTGGTGCTAGCTAGCGTGTCGTATCGCCGCTAATCGTATTAGCCTAATCGCCGGCAGATCAGCACATCTAGGCTGACCCCGCCGTGACCTCGTGACCCAGGCGGCTAACCCACATGAGGGATCAGTGCCTGAACTTATCTCCCTCTTAAAAATATGAGATGTTTTGAGAAGGTGACAACTTGTTAACTCAGGTTGGTGCTGATTTAAATGAGGGTCCTATTGTAGTGTAGTCATTAATCTTGGTCCAATGAATCACTTTATCTCGATTGGATTTAATTAGAAGGAATACAAAAAATGAATGGCACTTTAAAACACATACATTAAAAGTCTGATGTGTTGTTGTACTTGGTTCCGATCCCATTTTAGGATGTGTTATTATATTATTTGTATGTTTAATCTCTGAACCGGTAACTTCTTGTCAGATTTACGGGCGGATGTGGATACACCATCTACCCCCTAAAAAACAGGATGTAAACCATTTTCAAACAAACAACAAATGACATGGAATATGATGTGACATGATGATGTGTGTGTGTGTCATGACCCTCCTTCTGCCAGTCTGTCTAGCTGTCTCCCTCTCTATGCCTGTCTGTCTCTCTCTCGATGCCTGTCTGTCTGCCTGTCTGTCTGTCTGTCTGCCGGTCTATATGTCCCAAAATCTTTCCTCTCACTACATCTATCTCTCCATTGCTTCCTCTAACCCTGTCTATCTCTCTCTCTCTCTCTCTCTTTCTCTCTCCCTATCTCAGTCTCTCTCCATATCTCTCTCTCTCTCCCTCTCTGTTTCTGGGCAGTGTGTTTGGTAGTCCTTACCTCACTGGCTTCGTTATTTCCTCCCTCTCTCTCTCTGTATCTCTCTCTCTTTCACTCTCTCTGAGATCTGTTATGCAGCTCACCCCCTTGGCAATGGAAGCTCATGCTCAGGGCTTGCTGGATCTCTCCCTTGCAAAAGAGCTTTCCCACTGCACCAGGCAGCCAAGGTGCTCCACACTTGCCAAGCAATCTCTCTCTATTCCACTCTCTCTCTCCCTATCTCTCTCTCTCTCTAGTCGATCTCTTTGCGTTCTCTTTATTTTTCAATCATTTGAGCCATCCCACTCCCCTGCTTCTTTCTTTCACCCCTTTTTGCACATCCCTGTTCTCTCCCTTCTTTCACTCTCTTAATTGCATTCTCTCTCTATCTCTCTCTCTGACTCTCTCTCTTCATATCTTGCATCTGCCCTTCTTTACTCCCTCTCCCTCTCCCCCTTCTTCCCTACTTTCTCGCGCTCTTTATCTGCATCGCTCAGTCTCGCGTTTGGCAGGAGTTCTGTCTCTTTTCCCCGCCTGTATCTCCTCCTCATCTCAAACCCATGTTCAGGATCAGACACCCCCCGACTCCCCCGACTAGATGCAGAATCAGACTGGAGGTCTTTGCCCAATGTAGGATCCGCTGGCCGGTCCAACAGCCCAGGCCAGGCTTTGAAGCCTTCAGCTGATCCGTGTGTGTGTGTGCTCTTGTGTCTTCATGTGTGTGTGTGTGTTTGCGTGTGTGTGTATGTATGTGTGTGACATAGTGGACGTGCGGGACGAGATGCTGCCAAGCTTACATGGATCAAGAAAAAAAAACACCCCCTAGGCAGGAAAAACAGGAAACCCCTATTACCCCTCCAACACCCCTCCCCTTCCAAAACACACACACACACACACACAAACGCACAACATCGAACACAAAACATGCAATATATGGTACAATATGACACTTACACAAACACGTCCAGACTTGGACCAAATGGTAATTTGCTCCAAAGAATACATTCAGCTTTTTGCTGTCAAAGCGTTTATATTTATAAAAATATCCCATGAAGCAATGGACTCATTAGCTAATCCCTCCTCTCCACTATATCACCATCCGGATTGAATAGATCGTACACCATTAACATATCCACGTATCATCCACTAGGACATGCTAATGATAATATCGGTCAAAGATTACACTTTTTGTTTAAAAGATCGTTTTGATATGCTATTAAAAATCAGATTGAGTGATTCAAAACCAATTCATACATTTATTAATTCGTATGAAGGAAATTGGCTTGACGTCTTTAAAATATGTATTTAAAAAGAATAAGAATGTAGTAGCTGAGAGGACTGAACACAAGCTATGCAACAATTGGATAATGTGCATGTAGCATTCTAAACAAAATGGACACTATTGGCTCACAGTAACAAGATGTACAGGTTACATCAGGTCATGTAGATCAAGAAGTCTTTGTTATATTATACAAAATAGGATTGGACGGACCTTTTCAGCATGTGTTTTGGGTTCAATTCATGACCACTTTGGTCATGCTACACTTTTCCAGGTACTTGCGCCAAATCCCATGGGGCCACCTCTGCTGCATGATGGTTATGATTGAAACCCTCCATCCACATGGGAGTTGTTAAATTGGTAGTCCTGTGCGTGGTTGGACCCATTTTGCGGCCAGACGAAACGACAACACGGGACAGCGCTGGCTAGCCAAAGCCTCGCTCACACGTCCAATTCTGTCACTCCATTTTCCCCTCCCTTTCCCCTTCCTCTATACCTCCCTCTCATTTAGCCCCTCTCGTTCACCCCCTGGTTCTATGTGCTGTAGCCCCACAATAGACTCAGCATTAGCAGTGGTAACGGGCGTGAGGGAGGTCACGCCGAGGTTAACTAAATACCGCTAGCTTAGCCTCCATTAACTATGAAAACACTAGCTGCAGGAGTGGTTGCCCTAGGTTGAGGGAGAGTGCTCTACTCTCGTTCTTTTTTCCTACTCTTCTGTTGTTTCTAGCTGTGCTAACAGCCACAACCACCGCTCAAAGTTCCTAGTTGGTTCGGTACGTTGAACATGACAGCTTGCAAACTGTCGCTACAGAGCTGACATCTATATAGCGGCTAAAGGCCACTGTTAGGCCACATTAACAGTTGCTGTCGCCAAATAAAGACCAAAAAAACATTCAGAAAGATGGGTCAAACTCAAATGGAAGATGGATCGGGCGGGTAACTTTAAGCGATGAAAAGGGAGATTTTCCAACTCATGAGACTCCATGCTAATATCTCCCCAGTGTGGTTAGCGGCGACGGCTATTGCGCTAAAAGGTGGCAGAATGTTGGCCATTTGTCTCCATAAGTGCAGCAACGGATAAATATAGGCCTGGCCCCGCTGACAGCTTTATAGTCCTGGTGCTCAGTGGTTGCATTTCTGTGCGTCCTCCACCTGCAGAGCACTCAGTGTCATACTTTTTCTTTTAAATACAAATAACTTTGTATCACCCCTAATACATCTCTATATTTCTGCCCAAACTTTTTATTTTCACACTATCGTTACTACCTATTTTAGCTCTTCAGTCTGTCTTTACCCCTCTCCCCCTCTTTTCTCTGTATCCCTATCATTGCAGACAGACAACCCCCCCCCCCCCCCCCCCCCCCCCCCCCCCCCACCCCCAAACTTCCGATCCCGCTAATGTTTTTCAGTCATAATAAATCCGGCCCTGACTTTCTAAAGCAAACAATGCTGTAGGGAACCGTTCCTCCAATAACACTTTGTCAGTTCCAATCAGCCCTGAAATATGACTCAACTGTCTATGCCACCCCCCCCCCCCCCGCCCCCCCCCCGCCCGGCTCAGGGTCCCACTGGCCTAAACTATCAAACCTCCATCACCCATCCCCCACCCACACACACAGACACATAGGCCACAGCCCAATTTGCTCTCCATCTCATTCACTCGCTCTGTATTCGTCTCTATTTATCTTTACGTCCTCTTATCCATCTTCCCTTCTCGTCTCCCCACTGCATCCCTCTTGGCCTTTGCACTATCTCCAAATTTATGCTATAGTCTCTGTCTCTGTCTCGGCCTGTGTGTATATATATCTCTCTCGCTCACTCGCTCTCTCTCCGCTCCCTCCGCTCTCCCTACATCGGCCATACAGTCTATGCTTAAAAAAACAAAATCACTTTTATCATATCCTTAATTTTTTTCACATCCAGCACATTTTTTGTCCCATTCACATATTGATTTCAGTGGATTATTCACGGTTGATGGATTTAACAAATGTGCCTTTTCCAATATTTCACTCCCTGCCTTATCCTTGGTCTGCAAACATGGGGAAAGAGCATTGTGAGGTTTGGTTGAAATCGTTTGTTTTTTAATTGGTTGAAAATGTTTTTTTATTCTTATTATTTATTTATTTATTTTCTTATTCTTTTATGCGTTTCTCTGATGTGTTAGCCGCCTGCTATGCTAACCACGGCTATACGTCAGCCCTGGCTTGCGTAGCAGCATGCAAACCCTGGCAGTGAGGCTGAAACCAGGAGTCACGGTGGCCTTCCGACCGCCACCACGCGAGGCATGTTCTCGTCACGCATGATTTACACTGTTGAGATTCGGGGATGGACCACCTCAAAGAGAGAAAACACACAAAGAGAGTGGGAGAGTGATAGAGAGTTCTGCGTGTTACTTCTAACACATGTAGAGAATACAACCCCCCCTCCGCCCCCCCAAAAAAAGGAAATCTACATGTCACTTCCTACTTCCTTTTTAAGTCCTCTTCCAAAATCCTAAAACCTTTACTCTCTACTCCTGCATCAAAGATCACTTGTTTCCTCATCGCTGTTGACAGAGTTGAGAGCCGCGTCTCAAAAAAGCAAAACAAAGACATGTTACAATGGGATTTCCCGGATCAAATTGTGGCTGTAAAATGTTTGGATAAGTGTATTGCCATGAACTGGGGAGATCTCTGGAGTGCTCAGAGTGCGTGTTGAGTGACGGAATGGACGGAAACAAAAAAGTTAATAATGGAATGTTCTGGTCGACATTAAAGGAGAGCGGGGAGCCTGAAACGCATGAGCAAGCAGACGCAAGTCCCACAAGTAGTATTAGTACCAATACCTAACCTCTCTCTCTCTCTCTCTCTCTCTCTCTCTCTCTCTCTCTCTCTCTCTCTCTCTCTCTCTCTCTCTCTCTCTCTCTCTCTCTCTCTCTCTCTCTCTCTCTCTCTCTCTCTCTCTCTCTCTCTCTCTCTACCCATCGTTTTCTCTTTGTCTCTCTTTAGCCACGCAGGGATAAAGTGTAGTGAGGAAAGGAAAGGCGAGGTCAATTCACATTTCCTAGATTACACGTGTCCGTGTGTGTGTGTGTGTGTGCGCTTGTGCGTGCGAGAGCATGTGGATGTTAAAGCTAATGTGGAATTGTGCCTGAGGCGCTACCAATGACAGCCCTCTCACTCAACTGCCTAATAGAAACACATGGGGGGGGGGGGGGGGGGGGGACGACAGCGTCATAGAGAGAGAGAGAGAGAGCGAGAGAGAGAGAGAGAGAGAGAGAGAGAGAGAAGTATAAAGGTGAAGTGTGTGACTCGGGGAAACCTGGCAGATGAATGACCCCATAATGTGCCGTTCACGGCCGCATTAAAGTGTAAATAAAGAATAATGGCTTCCGTTAAGTGGCATATTGCGTGACTTTGTATTGCCTCTCCCTGCCTCACCACCACCCACCACCACCGCTGCAAGGGCCTCTATCCAAACACAACTTCAGTAACTCACAATTTTCTCCAGAGCCATGGAGGATCATGAGTGAATGTTCAGGTCAGTCGTGTAATATATATACCCAGCTCTGTTCTCAGGGAAAACACCAAGCGAGAGAAAGAGCCACGGTAAAAGTAAAGTTAGAGTGATGTGTCCTGAAAACGTTTAAACGAAGTGTTTATAGTATCGCTAATCAGAGGTTGTATTGAGAATTTGTCAGGTGGGCCATTTTGTGGCGGCCGTGACCATGGCAAAAAGACTTTCCTAACAAAGGAAGCTGGTGTTAATGTTTTATACCTTCTAAAATATATATATTTTTTCAGCGTTAACGTCAGTTGTAGGTTTTCTAATATATGAAAACAAACAAGGGATGGTGTCGCACAAGCAACAGGTCTTGCTCGTTCCTTCGCTTCCCGGCTGATAAAAAGACCGGGAGTCGCTGGATTAAAAACATCAGGTAAAATACATGTTGGTGGTGGTGAAGCGTATTGTGCGAGACGGAGAGATAAGTAGTGCACTGAGCGGTTTCACACAAAACGAAATATTTTGTGTGAGCCATTCTATTGGATGGGCTCTTTTTCAATCAACGTCAAACGACAACGTATGGCTGCCTCAGTTCCGTGCTAAAGAGGCCCTGCCTACTCACAACAGAGAAAGGCAGTGCTTACATAACCCTTTGACCTCTCTAATGCATTAATTGCAGGCCAAAGTATGCAGAGGGTAATTTCCTGTGATGGAGAGGATTAGTTATTGGCATATGACCCATGTGGCCCTTTTTTCCTTGTCCAATATGTTTGGACCATGTCTTACCCCCCTAACCCCACACACACAGAACCACAACCAGCACGTCATGCGTAAGGAATCCCCCATGGCGTATACAACATTGTCAGATCTCAGTGTTTACCGTACAATAAAATCGCAAACCAAACAATCCTTTGCTAATTTATTTTGAAAGACATCGTAACTGTGTTTACCTGAAACACAGAGAGACAGCACATCATGGCAAATCTGATATTTTATATTGTGGGCGAATGTTTTAATTATATACGCCTGTTTGCTGTTGCATGAGCGTACCATGTGAATGTGTGTGTATGCTACGACCAGCACTGTGCTGATTGTCCAATAGAAGATCAGAGGGAGACAGGTTTTATTACTTCTATAGTCTACTCTAAAACGTTCAACAAAGCAACTAGCCTTCCATCTTGCCACGTTCGCTTTGGCTCGGTGCTCTACAATTATAACAATGGTATGTTATATTATCGATATATTTATGTTACTTTGTCTCACTTTCTTCACCCGTTTCTTGAAAAACATTTAATCTCCTCTCTTCTAAATATGGACTTGCTGGTTGTTTTTCGCTCTGCCCAGCATCTAAGCGTAAGCCTACATACTCAAGCAGCGATGTAACCCCTCGGTCTCTCACCAGAGATGTTTATGAGCTACAGCCAGGGTAGAAAACATGTGTCACTATTGATTATCATTGCCTGGTCCCACCGGCCCTGTCGATCAATTATCCATCCGTCTCTCTCTCTCTCTCTCTCCCTGACTCTGTCTCTCTCTCGCCTGCCCCCCGGTCCGCTTCAGACATAGCAATAACAAACCGCTAAAAGGAGGAACGCCGCACTCGCTAATTAATGACGGCTTTATTTTCCTTTCCACCACTCTCGACCGCGGAGACAACCCCGGGTCCCGATGAAGCCCCCCCCCCCCCCCTCCCCCCCCCCCCCCCCCCCCCATACGTCACGCGATAGCATCAGGAAGGTGAGCGAGGGAACAAACGAAAGAGGAAACGGTGGGAAGAGAGAAAGAGAGTGAAAGTGTGTGAGAGGGGGGATGAAGAGAAAATAATTATATATATATATATATATATATATATATAAAGGTCTGTTTATACTGGATGTCAACTCTTGACTGCGATTTGGCGCCAAACGTTGTAATTGCACGAGCAGAGGTCATTGGACACTTGTTGGCACACACCCATTCACAAAAAACAACAACACTACACAAGGTCACATGATCATATCTAAAGGGAAACAAATGCTCCATATTTTTATCTATCTCTCTCTCTCTCTCTCTCTATCTCTATCTCACACACACATCCTCTCCTCTGTGGGTTGGCAGAAGGATCCTATGTGGCCTTTGCTTTTAGGGACAGCTCCCCTGGGATCCAAAAGGCATTTAACAGAAATGAATGTGCGCCCTGGGAACGCCGAAAAACAAAAAACCCTTCCAGAGTTAACCTGTGGATCTATGTTTGTGTGTGCGTGCGTCCGTGTGTGTATCGTTTGTGGTAAAAGGAGTGTGTTCTTTATGAGGCCTTTTGTCGGGCCAAAGACAACTCAGCTTTAAATAACCCACGAAAGAAAACATTCCCTGGTCTCGGGATCAGCTCTAACCGCTCTTTTTCCACTTCAGAACTCCAGATTATTAAGGGTGCCACTGCCAGAGACACATTTGATATGTTTTATTATGTGACTCCCATGGTAGATGATGGATGATGATGGCTTAAGAACAACAACAACAAACTCAAAACAGAATGCCCCAATCAGGAAGCAGACATTTAGATAGAATCTTTGGCGTTTGTGAATGGTGACACAAAGTGAATTGTGTGGGTGTTGTGTGTTGTGATGCAGGGGCATTTGTTTTTAGTTTAACAAGTGTAATATTAAGGATTGATTGGGTCATGTTTGTGTTGGCAAATCTACTGGGAATTGGCAACGGTCACCAATGGCCCTTAAAGGATGTTTCGGAGGAATAACAAACTAGGCCGCAACCCTGCAAGTCAGGTTTGGCGATGGGAAAATGAAAGTTTAATTTTTTTTAATTGTTCAATTATGATTTCTGTAATTTCTGTTATTTCCTATTTTAGCTTGATATGCATGTGCGTGCCTGTGTGTGTTTGTGTGTGTGTGTGTGTTCAATGCATTATGACCATGTGGAAATAAGTTTGGTTAGGTGCATTACAAAAACAAAATACCCTATCATAATCATAAAATCATGAGGTAAGACCACAATGTTAAACACACACACACACACAAGCACACACACACACACACACACACAGCAAACCTGTCACCATACACAACCACAAGTGTGCAGGATCCCAGCTCTAAGTCACGGCAGTTTTTATTTCCGTTTTCAAAGGTTCACACACTTATTTTCAAGCAAAATCTAGACTGTGCTGAGCTGGCTGCCATCCTCACCGGTATGTGGACCGAACCTGTTGAAACATTACAACAACATTCTTCTTTTTCTGACTCCTTATATGTTAATACACTCCCTCCCAAGCCACAGGTGTAAATAATATAATGCAATGGGCGATTCTTTACTCTTTACACAATAGAGGGGTGCTAACTCTCTTTCACTCTTTCTCACTCTCATGTCTTACTAAATTCGACATATGGAAGAGATCATGACTGCATCGCTGACTGAATTTGGCACATATGAAACAGATCATGAATGAATCATGGTTTCATGTCTGTTATGTTGTCGGTTGGTTCATTAACCACACACACCCGCGTGGGCCTGCAGGTGGACCAGCCCGTAGTTCTACCATTACTTTACTTTTTCTGCTCCTCTTTGACCAGGGCAAGTACCTCTCCGCCCCATTGATAAGCATCTTAATGCTGTTAATGGGTAACATTCTGTACCCCGTGTACACAATGTGGTCTGACGGCACCCACCCTCTCTGCACACACACACACACACAACCACACACCCATGCAGGGGTGCACGTACACATACTCAGACAAACTCAGACACACAAACACACCAACACACAAGCACCCACACTCACAAAAACACACACATGCAGGGGGTACACGTACATACTAGACAGTCTCAGACACACAAACGCACACATACACACACACAAATGCACAAAGGCAGGTATATACACACACACACACACAAAGGGACATACACAAAAAATGTACACACACACACACACACACACACTCCAGTATTCATATTTCCCCATGTCTACAAGTACAAAGCTGAGCTGCCTTAATAAGCCAAAATGTTTTGT
>JACYXH010000176.1:32500-145000 GCA_026745465.1 Lota lota | reverse complement strand
AATAATTATAGTTAATTGAATTTGTATAGCCCTTTTCAAGGTACCCAAAGTGCTTTACATAGTGAATAAGTGTGTGTGTGTGTGTGTAAGGGACACCTTATCCATTACCGTGTGTGTGTATAGAATACACATACACACACACAAACACACATATGCATTGACAAGCAAGCAAGCATGGACACAAGGACTCCCACACATACATATTATACATGCATAGACATACACACAAACATACAACCCCCCCCCCCCCCCACACACACACACACACACACAAAGACACACAATGTGGTACATTAAACCCAAACCACCACACATGCACAGACACACCCAATTTGAACAGCATCTGCCCCAACACAGGTGCATCAACAAGAGTCTCTATTATGAAGACTAACCAACACAAAAACATAAACTGTCCATATGATACAAAACATACATAAAGACAAAGGTGATGGTGTTACTTACAGACACACAGCCGTTCTCCCATACAGAACAGACAGAAGAGAGAGGTCTCAGTGCAGTCTTCTCACCAGCACATTGGGGCCCGTAGCTCGCATGGCGTCTCGCATTCTCTTTTATGCGTGTGCAGGCGTTTAGCGACGGCAGCCGTCATCCCGATGCTCAGATTGCATGAAGAAACAGAGAGAGGGGAGAGGGAACTAATGCAACTCAGCCGAATCAAAAATAATAATAATACCAAAACATTCATCACAAGCATGAAATTAAAGTAATTCCTCGCTTTCCCTCTTTCTCTCCTTCTCTCTCCACTGTATCCGGATTTCTTATTGCTGCAGTGTGTGTATTCACTAGATTAAAATTGACGCTTGATTAATACACAAAACAAGATCAGATTTAATTAGCATCAGATTTAATTGAGGCCCTACTACACTTTTTTTTACACACACACACACACACTCTCAGTGTAGATAGAGATAATCGCAATGCTATAATTAAACAAATTGGAATGTAAATCTACTAGTGCCTTTCAACAGTTTGATGCGCCTCTCAGCCCAAATCTCCCTATTCAAAACAAATATATTAACACTATTATATTCCTTTAACATTGAATAGAGTTTTGACAACAACGAAGAAAATAATAATATTAATAATCATTTTGGAATTATTTAATTAAAGAGATAATGATGTTTGAATGAGGAACAAAAAATAACGTGTGATATTTTTGACCCTGTTCGAATGGGTTTTGCTGCAGTGTGTCTGTTTAATTTGCTTTATACTTTCAACGTCTATTTGTGAATATATCCAAACAAAACTTAATCTAGATTAATAGTCAGGAGAAAAGATGAGCTCATATCCTGTTATATCCTGTTTGATGAAATCATAATAACCACACACACACACACACACACACACACACACACACACACACACACACACACACACACACACACACACACACACACACACACACAGAGAATAGCCTCAAATCGTCTTAAAACTGCTATGTTTAATGTGTTCAGCTAGCTACTAGCCGTAAATCCACTTTGTAAACGAGATTGTACTTGGAAGAAGAAGAAAAAAATGCTGATTTCCCAGCCCTAACACATCAAGATAGGAGATGTTTTGAGCTACTCGGTTTCAATAGTATTAGACGGAGGATGTGAGGGTCTTTTTTTTTTTCATTTCAGTAACGTGAGGTGCAGTTTCTTATTTCTTGTTTGTAAGGGGTTGATATTCCGCGTGCGCTTAGTATGGTATCATGATCCGGGAAGATAGCCCTCTTCCTTATCGCACTGTCGTATTATTTTCTATGGGCCAATATTTTCTCGGTATTATCAATGTAATCAGAAGTATCCAAGAGTCTGAGGTGTGTATGTATTCGTGTGCGTGTGCGTGTACGTGTGTGCGTGTATTTACCTTGATGTGCTTCGCGAGAGTGTATACGTTCAGCGGGGAACGGAGACCGCAACAGAACTGATGCAGGCTTCATAATAAGTATGTAGTGCCACCACGTGTTCGGTAAGGGTACTGCAATCGGAATCGCCTCCCGTTCAACCAGACCGCATACACATTTTCCCTGCCATCTTAGGACTGAGGACAATTGTGTGTGTGAATATGTCAGTGTGTTTATGGGTGTGTGTGTTTATTTTTTCTTTTGGGAAGGGGGAAGGGGTGAGGGGGGTATTTTTCTTTGTTTAAATACCTGTTATTCTTTCTATGACCATACCTGGCATTGTTGTGCACCCAGCTGTACGTGCTCGTCTACACGTCGTCTCTCAGGGGTTGGCAGGGTTCGTCTCGGTGTCAAGACGACACGTTGGATCTCGCCGCGATGCACCACAGACAAAATACCCCCCCCCCCCCCCCCCCCCCCCCCCACCACCACCACCACCGACCATCCTCACCGTCCCACCCTTGATGTTGTGGAAGGAGATGTCTAGGATGCTGTATGGGTTGCGGGGGTGAGGGCTGCCAGGGACCGTAGCAGACCACATGCTGTTGTTCCACTGTTGGGGGGCACAAAGAAAACTTTGTTGATCATTTGAAAAGATCGACTTTATTCTTTGTATTTCCCCAAGTTTTGCTTGTGTGTGTGCATTTGCATATGTACGTGTGTGTGTGTGTGTGTTTTCATGTGTGTGTGTGTGTGTGTATGTGTCACGGCGGGGCCAGGCCGGGACGCCTGGCGCCAGAGGGATGAAGACGACATGCCTGGGTTGACATCACCTGTGCGGGTGCTCTGTGTGTTTATGAATCAGCTTTATTCTCGCTTCCGATTATCTGCTTATGTCTTTGAGGATGACCGACCATGTACCCAGGTAGGAATGAGAGAGAGGGAGAGGGGGGTGGGGAAGGGAGGGGCGGGTTGGGGTGTGTAGAGCCGTGCATGCCTCTCCCTGAACCCTTCACCCAGACTTGACCCAGGAAATGTTTTTTAAACGGGGACAGGGTTTATCTCCATGGCGACAAAAGCCTCGCGCCATGGCTGTAGAATGAAAACAGTTTCACAGTCAAGGGGAGGCCAAGCATATAAAGACAACAGGAAAATATGAAAAATACAGTTGTCTCTGCGGTTATTTATTAATTTCTTTGCATCTAAATACGCATAACTGAACTTTTCCTCACCTCTGACTCCAATGAGAACTGAACATCTCTGTCGTTTCAGACGAAACAATTTGGTTAAAATAACATACAACTTGACACGCCATCACACGCCAACGTCTCGGTCCCTACAAAGCGTACAACGACTCAGACGCACACACACACACACGCACACGCACACATACACCTACACACACACACACACACACACACACGCACACATACACCTACACACACACACACACACACACACACACGCACACGCACACATACACCTACACACACACACACACACACACACACACACACACACGCACACGCACACATACACCTACACACACACACACACACACACACACACACACACACGCACGCGCACAGCCGTCTGAGGACATCGCGTCCCCGCAAGTCTGCTGTGTTTACATAGTAGCACCACTGAGCCTGAAACACTCCACTATTCCAGGCATGTGTTACACATTCAAGTGCCCGGGCCCATTGTGCCCCATTCACGGGGGCTTTTGCGCCGGTGAGTATGTGAATGAGTGTGCGATGTGAGCACGACATGAGGCCTAGTGGGTCTTAACTTTCGAGGAGAGCCCCCTTCCCCCCAAGTGAGAGCTCGGTGGTTGAAGCTTGGCAGCCGCAACACCGCACGGTGTTATTAGCATGCTGGTAAAAAAAGAAAATAAAAAAACGCACACCATTGAAGTCAGTGTTTGGAAACCCAGTGGAACATTTTCAGAATATGCTGAGACCAACGACCGCCTCGCCCAATTCATCCATCCATGTGAGCCCCCCCCCCCCACCCACCAACCCCACCCCTGAAATCGGCAGTACCATTCCAGCCATATAGTCTCGCTCCCAGATCAACCAGCATATTTACAACCACCACCCTAACCCCCCCCCCCCCCCCCCCTTAATCACTGGTTCCATTACCCATCATGCCCTTGACCTTGGAGGTCAGCGAGCTTGGAAGGAGGAAGCTTTAGCTGGTCAGAGAGAAAGGGAAGGATGGAGCGAGAGAGTGAGAGTGAGAGTGAGAGGGAGAGGGAGAGGGAGAGGGAGAGGGAGAGGGAGAGGGAGAGGGAGAGGGAGAGGGAGAGGGAGAGGGAGAGGGAGAGGGAGAGGGAGATGGCAGTAGGGATGTCGGTGGCCGATAGGCATGAGGATGGGGGAGGTTGGGAGTTGGGAATGGTGAGGCGCGGAGATAGATAGTGGAGGAGAGAGAGCGAGAGAGAGAGATGGAGGGAGAGGGAGATATTGTGTGAGTGTGTGTGTGTGGATGTGTGTGCACAAGAGAGAGAGCGAGAGGGAGAGAGAGAGAGCGAGGGCCTCAGCCCTGCGCTCTCTTATCTTTCCAGCTTGGTGGAGTTTTAAATTATTCATTCCCTGCTGCTCCCTCCGACTTACACATCTCCATCACATGGCTGCCCGCATCCGCCCGGGGAACAGGCGGTCGCCACGGCAACCTTATCGCAGATCGCAGATTTCGGCTCCAGAAATGAAATAAAAGAGGAAATTGGCTGTATTAGCATAAGAGGAGTCGGCCTGGAGTTGAATACACACATCACCCCAAAGCGCACAGCCACCTCCCCCTCTCCCCTCCCTCCCTCCCTCCCTCCTACCAACCCTCGCCAACTCCCCCCTCCATTTCTTATCAGCGCTGTCTGATCACTGCTCTCCCTTTCTGTATTTTCTTTCTAATTCTGCCTCACCCCCCTCCTCCCCCCTCTCCCCCCACCCACACCCTCACCCCCACCACTGCGTTCTTTGTTCCCCCTTTGCAGGGCGAGAGAAGAATGGAGAGGGAGAGGAGGGGAGGTGCGATGGAAAGGAAAATAGATGTGGTCGCCACGAACTCTGACCTTTCCGAACAGAGTAAACAATAAGCAATAACCTGGGGGGGGGGGGGGGGGGGGAGTGACTCTGCCTGGGCGCAAAATGGCTGTCTGACTGACAGCGCACTTTATTTCCTGTCCCATAAGTCCCCCCCCCATCCCCCAACCTCCCTCCACAACACACACACCTCATCATCACCTTTTTTTATTATTATTCTTTCTTCAGCGTTGTCCGTTGGGATTTGCCATCTTTTTCTTTTGTGTGTGTGTGTGTGTGTGTGGGGGGGGGGGGGGGGGGGGGGCTGTGAGTGGACTAAAGTTTGACCTTAAAAGAATTAAAAGGTCGGGGGTATTTATTTGGCTACTATTTTGGTCAGTGTTTGACTGAATCAAGCGCCTTGCCCGTGTACAGAAGGTGGGGGCAGTAGGGGCCAATGTAATCAGTCCAGAACCTCGGTCCACATTAACATCGTCTGTCAATAACATAATCTGGGACAGCCATCAGCGGCCCGGGCCTTCCTCCGTCAATATGAGACGAACCAAGGCGAGGTGGCACAAAGCAAATCGGTGATAGAACGTAGAATTAAAATAATGGCTGTCGCTCCCTACGAACTCCTATAGTCCGACACCACCACCACCACCACCACCACCACCACAAGCACCGCCACCACCAACGGTTTCACCGCTCGGCTCAACAAGTCGCCCCCATTCCTCTTCCTTCTCTGCCCAGTACTCCATCCCTCCACCCACCCGCCCATCCATCCTTCGCTCCTCACGCTAATTGAAGTTAAACAGCTGCAAAATAGGCCCCTGCGCCTCTCCCAGATGGTTGTAAATGTCGACATTCTATCCCACTTAGATTGACACCCCCCTGGGGAGGGACCGTGTGTTTGTTATGCTAATCGTCTTCCTCCTGCGTGCGTCTTTTGTGAATGTTGCACCAGCAACCAGCGGGAAGGGGGGATGGGGGTGGGTGGGGGAGGATACACAGACGCCCATCGTGTTGACTTGCGGCACCCTGATTATCATCGCCATCGTCACGGTAACTTAGCATATTGTTATTCTAAAGATATTGTTATCCTAAAGTTGTGTGTGTGTGTCTGTGAGGGTTTGCGTGTATTTTTCAGTTGTAGGGTGCCCACCCGTGCACAAATAAAAAGGCGTGACTGAACCCTCTAAGGATTAACAAATGTGTGTTTTATCTCCTTCCCTTCCTCGGCCTCTCCCCCTTCACCTCCTCATCCGTCCCGCCCTCTCCTTTTATCTCTTTTATTTCCCCTCTCTCTCTTCGACGTCCCTCTGTATGTATGTTTGACCTTGGATGGAGTGTTGGTCCGCAAAGTCTTTGCGCTCAACAACAACACACAAACAACACAATACACATCACTTAAATGTGTACAAAGGCCTGGAGTCTTGTTTGGATGTACTCGCTTATGCCTGCCTATCGTTGAGAGAGAGAGGAGTGTGGGGTGTAACATGAAGCATTATCCTAAACTCTATGATGTCTATTCTCTATCCATTCATTCAATGTCTAGGCCCACTATCATGGTCAAGGTTAGGTAGCTAGTGAGTCACATGGGCTATGAAGACACCGGTAGCAACGCTGACACTATACAGAACACATTAACTCCACCACAGACACAGCAGCCAAGATGGGAATCGAACATATGCTACCCAACAGTTAGCAAGAATTCAGGGAATACTGAGCGTGCCATACATTTCTCATATCCTCCACCTCAAACAAAAAGGAAAAGAAGGCAGTATAGTGTAATGGATTTGGTGTTAGTCATCCAGCTGAAAAAGATACTGAGTTCGATCCTGCCTGTGCATCCTTAAGCAAGGTGCCCTTCTGCTCCTTAATGGCATGTGCTGTGTTTCTATATTCACTGTAATTTGCTTTTGATAATAGTGTTTGCTATATGAATAGCTGTTAAATAGTAAAACAGTTGTGACAGAGCAAGGGGAGGAGAAACGGAGAAAGAAGATTCCCCAAGTGACTGACAGAGATTTGTTTTCGTCACATGATGAGGAAATGTTCGGTAACACTTTACAATAAGGGTACATTCATTTACCATTAATTAACATTAGTAAATGTAGTTATAATCATTATTATGTAGCATTAGTATAAGGGTTAGGGTTGGGATTTGGGTAAAGGTTGGGGGGTTAGGGTTATTGAATAATGTATAAAAATATACATTATACATTACCATGAACACTATGAGTAAACATGAACACCATTAGTAAATGACTACTAGACCATTAGTTAACTGTTAATTAACCATTAATTTATGCTTATAACTGCACTAACTAATGCTAATAATGGTTACTTTTTGTAAAGTTCCTTACAATAACTGATCCTAATCTACATGCAAAATTCCCACACAGGATCTCAGCAGCATTTTGTTCTCCAGGCTACCACACACAACAACAGCGATTTGACTCCACGTCATGCATCGTTATGGAAAGGCGGGCAACGTTCCCGAATGCACAAGTCTCAATTTGCTCATCCAGCGTTTGTTCAGCGGTTCACCATCTCTTTTATTTTGTTTTATGTTTTGTTGCCTTAATATCGAAACAATTCTGATTGCGTCTCCTCTGAGCATTATCCCTTATATATAAAGTGTCTTCCATCGTATTTAACCCTCTTGTCTCTCTAAATACCCCCCCCCCCCATCCCCTACCCCCTTCATAGCAGCACCAAGGCTGTTTATTCCTCAAGCTCTTAATCTGGTTAAAGTGGTGAATACTTTGGAGCAGAAGAAGGAAAAAAGAAAAAAAGAAAATAAAAGGCTGTAACACGAAAGACAGTCTCATCGTGCCACAGTTCTGGTGGTCTTAAAGCTCTCTCTCTCTCTCTCTCTCTCTCTCTCTCTCTCTCTCTCTCTCTCTCTCTCTCTCTCTTCCTCTCTCTCTCTCTCTCTCTCTCTCTCTCTCTCTCTCTTCTCTCTCTCTCTCTCTCTCTCTCTCTCTCACTCTCTCTCTCTCGTCATCTCTCTCTCTCTCTCTCTCTCTCTCTCCTCCCTCCCTGTGTGTCTGTACATTTGATAATCGTGCCTGGTTTGGTTTGAGGCTGATCGCAGCCTACATGTGATTTCACATGGGCTATAGAGACACTGAGCCCCCTTGGCTCCCTCTCCACCCACAGAGTCTGCTGCCACTGCTGCTGCACCAAGCTGCACCAGGCTGCACCACTTCACAATCCGCTGTGTGGGTTTGCAGCGAATGTGTGTGTGTATTTGTGGTTACTGTGTGTGTGTGTGTGTGTGTGTGTGTGTGTGTAGGTTTGAGAGAGAGAGACAGATTGACAGACGGAATGAAAAAAACTAGATGAGGGAAGAGAGTGTCTGTGTGTGTGTGTGTGTGCGCGTTTGTGTGTGAGTTTGAGACAACATTGTGAGACCCCACATGCAGTATGCCACTTGTTTACATGCATGCGTTTGCACACATGCACCCACACACACACACATGCAAATGGAACCACAGCCAGTGACAAGGTAGCGGTAAGTGATAGTAAGTGAGGCGTGAGACAAAGGCAGGTCCCCAACCCCCCCCCCCCCCCCCCCCCCCCCCCCCCCCAGTCCTGGAGCTCATCGTCCCCATAGCCTCCCTCACACCCTGGCCCTGAGCAGATAACCACCAGCAGGGGCACAACAGCTCACCCAGAGGGAGAGGTGGGGGATGTCCCATGACAAAAAGGCAGGAGAGGTGTGGGCGCAACAGGGTTACCCCCTCCTGCCCGTTAAGTGTCGGTTGGGTGCTGTCACACTTGTATTTTTAGTTTTTTCCGCTTCCTCACCCTAAAGGGTTAGGGTTAGGGTCACCTAACCCTAACCCTAACCCTAACCCTAATAAAATAAAAATAAATACAAAAACTACTTTCACTTTATCCTGATCCACTCGGGCCGCGGTTTGCGGCATTCGGTCACACTGAATTTGTGCGAAGTGGTGCAACTGTGACGGGGCCCACACAGGGTGTTGGGAGGTGCGGGACAAGGAGTAGGGGTGGGCCGCCACGTTCCTCCAGTTTGACCACCGGCGTATGTGCTGGGTTGGTGTGCAGCCACGATAGGGACGTCGGAACAAAATGGGATTAGTGACAGCAGGAATTGTCGAGAAGTAACAAAACAAGACAACAACAAGAGACGACTGCAGAGCCTGGCTGTTGTTAGAGAGAGAGAGAGAGAGAGAGAGAGAGAGAGAGAGAGAGAGAGAGAGAGAGAGAGAGAGAGAGAGAGAGAGAGAGAGAGAGAGAGAGAGAGACCAACAATGATGTGAAAGGTTTGTATGTGTGTGTGTGTGTGTGTGTGTGTGTGTGTGGTGTGTGTGTGTGTGTGTGTGTGTGTGTGTGTGTGTGTGTGTGTGTGTGTGTGCGTAAATAAAAAGTTTTTGGAAAGAAATGACAGATCCGTAACAAAGAACAAAGGACATGCTCTGTTATGCAGTTGAGCGGTTGCTGAATGAAAGAAACTTGGAAACAAGGGATTTTTATTTAGTAAATGTCTTTACTTTTGGTGCACGTGGGTGTGAGTGTGTGCTCCTGAACATGCAAGCACGTTGCATGTGAACGGGGGGGGGGGGGGGGGGGGGAGAAGATAAATCGAGCCACTATAAGCCACTCAGCCGTTGGCCGTTATACTTGTTTTGAGGATGGCCCCTTTTTGGTAGATAGTTCCTGGTCACATTTCAAGATCAAAGACCAGAGGGGAGATGATTGCCGTTGGCAGTGAGACTATGTATGATAGACAATGGATGAAGGAGGACGAGGTTGAGGGGGGGATAAGGATAAAGTGGGCAGGTATTTGGTGCCATTTTGAAGACACTGATGAGAGTGAGAGCTTCTGGGCGGACTCTCTTAAAGGTTCTTTGAGGGAACGCTGGTGGGATTTTGAAAGGAGATGTGATGTGGATTTACGCTCAGCCTACAACAGACGACACAAAACCTCTTGGGATCGTTCCCCGTGTTTGGCTGGCCAGCGGTGGTGGGAGTCACCATGTAGGAGTAGGAAGCCGAATGAGACTTGTAGACAATGTCAGAGAAGTTGCATGAAGTTACATTGTAAAGCCGACAAATTAAATGTTAGTTTTTTTAGTGTTGGTGATTTTGCGATGGAAATTGATGGTTGTTGATGGTTGGTTTTAAATGAGAGGTCAAATCACAACAGGAAAGGTTTGTTTGTTTTTCTAGCCGTCTTGGCTATGTTCAATCTTTTTTTCCACTACTTCTTACTACCTCTTACTCAGAGGTAAACAGATGGCTGCATTCAAAAGACAAACTCGTACAAGATGCGAAAACCCGAGCTGTGTTAAGCGATCCGCCGCACACAAACTTACCAAATGATGTTTGAAAAATCCCACATCAGTTTGATTTCACTTAAATGTATTTATGTCCTCTACTCCTCTCCTTTCACACCACATCCCCTCCACATAGCAAACACGACTGGGGCTGCAACTTTGTGCTCGATTAGTTCAAGGATTTGGGCCAGGGAATCTGGGTTCGATCCGCCCTCCCTCAGTCGGAGACGCTTATCCGCATACTACACAGTGTGAAGTTCATGTATCCGTAAAGCCCGAGTGGGCACATCGCAGCCGGCTCTCTTAGGTGGGCGCAATTTCTTTTGCCTTCCCCCGCGGCAATTTGCCTTTTCCCCTCGCCTCTCATGCTGTCGGGGATCGGGGTGGAAACAGGCTTGTGGTGGACACCAGAGATTGCCGTTCCACCACCGCCTCCCAAACTGGCTTTTCTCCACCCCCTTACCCCTCACCTCCCCACACACACACACACTTTCTCACACACACACTTTCTAACCCCCATCCATACCTAGCCCACTCACCAGAGATTCAAAAACACCTCTCTCTCTCTCTCTCTCTCTCTCTCCTCTCTCTCTCTCTCTCTCTCTCTCTCTCTCTCTCTCTCTCTCTCTCTCTCTCTCTCTCTCTCTCTCTCTCTCTCTCTCTCTCTCTCTCTCTCTCTCTCTCTCTCTCTCACCTCCTTCACCTCAGCTTGGTAATGAAATCAAAAAGCGAGCCCTGACAACCTCTTTTTAGGAGAAATATGGCAGGAGGAGGAGATGGAGGAGAAGGTCACTAGGAGAATGTGGTCTGTTTGATGCGCTGAGGGGGCCGACACACACACACACACACACACACACACACACACACACACACACACACTCATACTTTTTGTTCTCGCTTTCTACTGCTAGGCCTTCTACTTCTACTATTCTTCTCTCTCTCTCGGCCAGCCATGGATATGAAGAGAGAAGAAGACCGTTATCTCTTTCTCTCATTCTTTTCTTTCTCTCTTACTCTATGGGTCTCTCTCTCTATCTATCTCTCTCTCTCTCTTCTGCACCTCTGGATGTCCCTTTCTCTGGATAATCTGGCTAAGATAAGGGTCTGTTTAGAGTCGTCTCTCTCTCTCTCTCTCTCTCTCTCTCTCTCTCTCTCTCTCTCTCTCTCTCTCTCTCTCTCTCTCTCTCTCTCTCTCTCTCTCTCTCTCTCTCTCTCTCTCTCTCTCTCTCTCTCTCTCTCTCTCTCTCTCTCTCTCTCTCTCTCTCTCTCTCTCTCTCTCTCTCTCTCTCTCTCTCTCTCTCTCTCTCTATGGGGACATCTTCTTCCCGGGATAGGGGGGTTAGATGAAGAGGGTTGATATACTACAGACTGGCTGTTAGCTATCCAGCACGGAAATCACCAGATCATGATGCGGGACACATACACACATACTCACTTATTTCAACTATACACATAGGCAATACAGATCCCCATGCTTATAGACAGTATATATATGTGTATGTGTACAGTGTATACAAACTATTATTTTGGTTTCCTTTCTTTATTCCTATCAATCAATGTCCAACTGTCAATACAAAGTAAAACACACACACACACACACACACACACACACACACACAAACACACACACACACAAGGGGACAGTAACCACTACAGCTCCATTGGTTTGGGGTCTGTGTCTGTGGGTTTGGCATGGTGGGAACGTACATGGGCCAAAACCTACTCATGTCCTCTCCAAAACAAACACACACACACACACACACACACACACACACACACACACACACACACACACACACACACACACACACACACACACACACACACACACACACACACACACATTTATTACAGTCACATCTATAATCTTACAAACACACTAAAACCTGACTCAAGTGTGGACATACACAGCTGTACACATACATAACTACAACATATACACATACATTTTCCTAACTTACTAACGGAAGAAATGACAACCTTTGTTGTTGCTTCTACACTGAATGTGTGTGTGTGTGTATGTGTGTGTGCACACACAAAATGTGTCTAGATATTTGCATGTGTGTTTGAGTGTATTGGATGCTCATGCACGAATAGGTGGGTGTCTGTCTGTGTGATTGGCTATGGTATATGGATTGATACAGACCGTAATAACACTTAAGAGGCATCAACAAACGACACATACACACACACACACACACACACACACACACACACACACACATACACACACACACACACACACAAACACACACACAAAGTGCTGGCATACGGACAAAGGCCACATTGGCAGTAAAGGAGATTAATGGCAAACACCAGTTCTCTAAGACTGACACTCACAGTCCGTCAGAACTACAAGTGTCTTCACGATCCTTGGTCGATGTTCCATCGACATTGGTCCCAACAATTAATTTCAAAGGTGCTACAATTCACTCACACTACAATTACTAGATTGAGGACTCCACAACAAGTGTGGCTTGTTTTGGTTCAAAGCCTCCATGTATCCCCCGAGTTTCATCTCCAGGCTCCTCCTTTCCTCCTCCTTCTTCTCATCTTCCTGGCTGGGGCACAGCCGGCCTAACCGCAGCCCAGACACAACAGCCAAACCCTGGCCAGGGCCGACATGAAAGAAACGATCCCTTCTGAGTCTTCTGTCACCACCCTGTTCTTTTTTTACCCTCCCTTTCTGACCTGCTTTGCTGCTTTTCAACCAAGGCTCCTGTTACCGCCACGTTTTTGTTTTGTTTAATATGAATCGGCACGTCCATTCATGGTCCACTTTCATCTCTACTCCCCACCCTCAGTGTGTGGTTGCATGCAGGTTGGGGGCAGGAGTGCACGTTAGGATGCACCAGTAACATGAAAGGTAGTCTCACAAATATAATGGCAGACATGCTCAAATCTGGGTGAACGGGGTGATTCATTCGCTTCATATTTGTTTAGACCAATCATGTTGCTGGAAGCGGGGATCTGTAAGTGTGTAATTGGCGAACATGATCTCGGCCAGCAGTAGTAAACTGTAAAAATGTGTCTGTAAATGTTTCACATCAACACTGTGCAGACTAGCCACTGTAGGAAAAAATCCTCTACTGAAAGCATCGTCTTGGTCGAATATCATCATAACGAAACAGGAAACAAGGCATAACTCCGCCCCCTCAGTTTTTGGTTTCCGGCCTAGGTTCCGTGTCGTCTGCCCCCAGAAGTTCTGCTCTAACTGAGTAGGACTGCTGGATCTGAGATGACATGAATGAATTCAGGTTTATTTAAACACATTTCTGATGAAAATCATTTGTTCGGTGTTGTACGAAACTGTACGAAATAACAGTATACACAATGAACAGTTCTTTATAAACAGTGATATATATATATATATATTTGATTTAGTTGCATTTACTATCTGACATTTTTTATCTATTTGTGTCTGTACTCGGTTTTCGTCGAAAAAGTATTTACTCAGTACTCGACTGTGATTGGTGCGTCTCTAGGTGTGTGTGTGTGTGTGTGTGTGTGGGGGGGGGGGGGGGGGGGGTCGTCAGGAGGTGACCCAGAGACTGGACTCATCACCGTAGTCCGACGCTAGGAGGACAGAGAGTCTAGACATAAAAGGACGGAAAAGTAGGCAAGTGGGAAATGTGATTTACAGTGGTCCTTTGGCGTGTGTGTGTGTGGGGGGGGGGGGGCTTGGCAAACAATGACATCATCGCCACCAGCGCCACCCCCATGATGATGATCATGATCATCATCAACAGGGCACAGCGAAGCCTTAATCAAAAGCGGCGCCACGTCAACGCCGGCCCTGTGTTCGGTGCTCGTAATAAACGTGCACCTTCTGTTTAATTTGGCCATTATTCAGGCCTGTCAGAGCACAATTATTTAAGGCTTATCTCCCTCACACAAGAGATGACGTGTTTGTCACGCTTTCGCTCTGGTACCCCCCCCCCCCCCCACACACACACACACACACACCCTGCACCCTCACGTGCACATGCCTGCACGCCCGCCATTGTGTGTGTGCGCGAATCACACACACACACACACACACACACACAGAAGAAAACCAAGGCGCGCACAGCACCACTGTTGATATTTCACTGGTGGGTTCTGGCGATAGGAGCAAGATGTATGTAGCAACAACACCCCCACCAGTACCCCAAACCCCACCCACTGCACCACCATCATTACCACCTTGATTACCTTGGTTTGCCGGCTTATCATCTGCATTTATTCAATCTATACGACAACACACATACACGCACACACGTCAACATACACACACAGCGCCTCCCATTGCCTCCACATTGTTTAGCCGTATTACGAAGATTGCCTCGCTGTTTATCTCCACCGCGTTTCTGTTTGTTCTCACCGTGGTGTAGTAACATCAAATCCACACCACCACCACCACCCACCTCCACCACTCCCCACCCCCCTACATATGCCCAGGTGGGGTGATGGAGGAGGACATCGGTAGATGGGTGAAGAGGAAGAAAGGGCAATCTTTCCATTCAGATGGTTCACACACACACACACACACACACACAGACACACACACAGACACACACTTTGCAATGGAGACAGTGGAAAGCATGATATTGTGTTTCTGCAATCTTTTTCAGGCTGTAATTCGATGCTATGGCGAGTGTTTCGCAGAACAAATATAGAACCGACTCTAAATTATATCATAAATGGCTGATCAGCATGGCAGACATAGAGGACACGGAGAGGAAGGAGATAATGCTGTGTGTGTATGTGTGTGTGTTGTTGTTATTGTTATTACTATTAGGATTATGATTGGAGCTATTGAGTTACATTTGCCATAACAAAAGCAAAAACACAGATTTCATTATTTTTGACTTCCCAAATTGGCTGGTGTAATTTACAGAACAAACCATCCTCCCTATAATGGGACCGTATGAACATTAGAGAGTTAATGATGTTTTTAAGCCAATACAGTCACTGGATATGCCTGCACATTAAAGCAGGCTCTGCAAAAACAAACTCTTATCAAGGGAAATGCTACATTTTCTGATGATCAGGAAATGAGTGCGGCGAAACGGAGCAAGCCATCAGATAGTGGCGTCCTCCTTAATTCTCCCGTACTAAATAATATCATTATCATTGGCTAATGACGCCGGTGCTGTGGTGCTTATGGGCTAAGCCGATTAGCAAAGAGACAAACAGTGGCAGGGCCAGGAAGCCCAGCAAGGCCATTTACCACTTCATACTGGACAAATGAGCCTCTATCTCCACGGTTTCTCCTTCAGTCCCCTGCTCCCTCCCTCTCCTCCTCTTTGTTACTCCCCACTTTTCGCATCTCCTCGCCCCTCCTCTTCTGTCCTATCTAATACCGCCCCATTCTCTTCTCTTCTATCCTTCCTGCTCTGATGTTCTCATCTCCTCTTCTCTCCCTCCTGGTCTCCTCTCGACTCTCCGATCCTCTCCTCTATCTCCTTGTCCCTTCTATCCTCTCCTCTCTATTTGCATTGTCTGCTCTCCTCTCTTCTCCTGCTCTCCACCTATTCCATCCTTTCCTCTTCACTCTGATCCTTCTCTCTCTCCCATCTCCCATCTCTGCATCCCCACTTTTTCTCATCTCCTCTACTCTCATCTCTCTTTTTTTCATGATAATTATGATCATCATCGTTTTTTTATTTTACCCACTGGTTGCCAAGCTCATAAGAGAGACAGAGAAATATATATTATCTCTTAATTTGTTTGATTTATTTGCTCTCCTCTGCTTCTATCTACTCACGCCTTCTGGATCTCATAACACCTTTATCCTGCCCCCCCCCCCCCCCCCCCCCCCCCCCACGCTCTCTCTTATAAACACACACAGACACCCAACACACCCCCCAGCTTTTCCACCCATCTCCTCCTCCATTGTGTGGAGGTAATCATAGATGCAAGAGAAGGAGAGAGAGAGAGAGAGAGAGAGAGAGAGAGAGAGAGAGAGAGAGAGAGAGAGAGAGAGAGAGAGAGAGAGAGAGAGAGAGAGAGAGAGAGAGAGAGAGAGAGGCTGGGCGGGGCTCAGGTCCGGGAGGGGTACAGGAGGAGGAGGTTGTGGGGGTGTCTGTGTAGTCCCATCCCCACCACCACCACTAGCCCCCCCACCCTGTTATCAGCCCATAACATCTGTTGGCGTGTCAGGTGGTGAGATGGAGCGCTGGCGGGGCCTGGACGGCTCCTCTAATGCAGAGCGGAGAAGTGTGCAAACAAACAGGGGCTGATAGGGTCTATGCTTGTCACAATCACTCAAGCCCCTGATCTATCTTCTGCCTCCTCTCCCTCCCTCTGTTTCGCTCTCTCTCTCCCTCTCTCTCATCTCTCGCTATGTCTTTGGCTATTTCTCTCCATTGCTCTCCCCTCTTTCCATTGTTCCTCTATCACTGCCTCTCGCCTCTCCTTTCCCTTTACTGTCGTTCCTTGCTGCTCTCTCTATCTCCCTCTCTCTCTCCCTCTCTTTCTCTCTCTTCCCTCTTTCTCGTCCTTTCCGTCTCTCTTTGTCTTTCTGCCTCCCATCTCTCCACCTCTTTACACTTCGTCTCTCCCATCCATCTTTATTTTCTCTCCCTCTGCTGCTCCCATGTTCACCCAATATTACCCAATACCGATCATTTGTTGTCTTTGTTATATATTGTTTTTATTTGTTTTGTTATAAATAAAACCACCACCATATATCTTTATCTTGATTTTACATATCTGCAGATTCTTTTTATTTTTGTGATGAAAGATTGCACTCACTGGAGGAGCTAAAAAAGTCTGCAATATAACAATAATAATAATAATCATAATAATAATAATAATAATAATAATAATACATTATAATTATCCTTCCAATAAAGAAAACTAAAATCCATGAATAAACAATAAGAATGGGAGAACAACAACATTGCCAATCATGTTTGCATTGTCGGTTATAATATCAACACAGCAGGGGGTGCATTGTCCTTGGAAAACACATTTTTGTAAATTAATCTCTTCCTTCATGCTCATCCGTCAATGTTCCCAGATCCCACATATCCCAAAGTAGTCTGGTTCTGATATCAAGTGGGGGAAATCCACCCAGCCACAGTCAACAGCAGAAAAAACACCCAACTAATTCCTCTTTCCCCCCTCCATCTATCCCAAATGAAATGGGATTTCATCCCCTATGTCTGAGAGCTCAGGGGAGACTGCATTAGCCCTGTATGTGCTCTAGTAGTAGTCTGTACTGTACTGCACTGCATTGGCCTGCCTTTTCTCCATGCCTACAACCGCTATAATGTCATTGTCAGATGGCTTGTGGCAGCAAGATCAATAGTTGGTCATTCCTTGGCTGGGGGGGCTGGCGGCGGTGTGGTCTGTAAGCCTGTAACCTCCCCTTCCAATCCCTACGCACACACACACGGGCACACAGACACAGCACGCACACACCACTCCCTTCCTCGCCGAGCTAGAATGTCCTCTAATGGAGCAGGCCAGATCTAATCACAGCAGTAATTGAAGTTTACTTTGAAGCTTTCAATCGAGGGGAATATTTAAAGACAACGTCGTGGTGAAACACTATCCAGTGTCCCGGGCCTGATGAGATCTTGATCTAGTGAACTTCTTCAATAATAGATGAGGAGGATGAGATGCTTAAACATACTTTTTAACCCCCCCCCCCCCCCCACCACACCCCAGCACATCCCATTTCACTAATACTACTACTATGCCACTGTGTTACATTTAGACTTCATTCAACCCAACGCTTTGCAATGGGAATCACTGCATGCCTCAGTCTTCTGAAACATACAATAATCGAACAAATTATCCAAGCGCACAATGGTGACGGTCGTCGAAAGATGGGTTTTGTATACAGCTATGATATTGTGCGAGAGGCTAGGATATTGTAGTGGTTGGCTACGGTGTCCTCCTCCCAACCGAACGCTACTGGGTTCAATTCCGTTGAATGTCCCCAACAGACCTATAGGCTTCCTTGAGAAAAGAGGCCTAACCCCTAACTGATGTGCGTCGCTTTAGATAAAAGTGTCTGCTAAATGAAATAAAGGTTTTTATCGCGGGTTGTTTCATGCCGTTTATACACGCACGCACATCGGACCCCCTGTGTTGTCGCACCGCCTCCTTCGACCACCGCCATCGGTCGTCGCCGCCCCCATGTGTTACAGTGGTTGCCGTTGCCGACCGTTGGCCTCCCCCCGGGCCCCCACAAGCCACGGGGCTGATTGATAGGGGCGAGCACGGAAGAGGCCACGCGAGATGGAGAAAGGTCTGATAGTGAGGCCGCTAGATACTCCCTGATTCACTGCATGTCAGATACTGATAACACAGAGAGAGGGTGAGAGAGAGAGAGACAGAGAGAGAGAGAGAGGGTGAGAGAGAGAGAGACAGAGAGAGAGAGAGAGAGAGAGAGAGAGAGAGAGAGAGAGAGAGAGAGAGAGAGAGAGAGAGAGAGAGAGAGAGAGAGAGAGAGAGAGAGAGACAGAGAGAGGGAGAGAGAGAGAGAGAGACGGAGAGAGACAGAGAGGGGACGAGAAGGCTTAAAGAGGAGAGTGGGCCGAGAAAAATAAATAAAGTGAGGTGAAACTTGTAGATTTCGGTGGGCAGGCCTTGCATGCTAGCATAGTGCCATCCAATGCTTAGCGTGATAGCTTATTTAAACAAGCTGACAAATGGCTTGGTCCGAGTTGACTGTTACGTCTCACATCACCATCTCCCGACGCTGGCTCCTCGCCGCAACACGATATTCCTCTTGCTCTCTCTCTCTCTCTCCGTCTCTAATTCATCTCCCCCAGCCATCGTGTCCTTGCCCTGGTTGTTATTAATAACCATCTGCGAGAGATGGTGATACACAGGGTCAGCAGGCCTTTCAACGTCATAGTCGGTGCCACAGGGCCACAGGGCCGTCCTTCGCTGTAACATGTGTCTTCCAATAGCAAAGTGGAAGGGAAGGGTGGGGCGGTGGAGGATGCAGTGGGTGGAGGACGGGGTATAGACTGTAGCTTTGACTCCCCTTTCCGCTCTGGTGTATCAATAACACGATTCCCTCTCTCATCCTCCAACCACACACACACACACACACATACACACAGTAAATGTATCCCACTTTTTTTCATTTTCCCAACCCCACCTTGATGCTTTATCTCGCCATTTTATCTTTTTCTTTTTTGCCTGCACCCTTTCTCCTCTTCTTCTGCTGTCGCTCATGAGCGTTGTCGCCGGCCACTCTGTCGCCAAGGCGCTCAAGGCAAAGGTTTTTGTTTTTTGTGAGATTGGGGGTGGAGCCAGTTGACTCGATCCTAGCGAGGTCAGCAAGGAAACTGGCTACCACACACGCACACATGCAATCAAACACACACACACACACACAAAGCACAAAGAACACGCCACAGGATTGTTGTATTATCACAGACTTGCATGCAACATGCACCTGCTAGTCACGAGTCATTTAGCCTTCAAAGGACGCAGATGCGGTGACGCATATCTGACCTCCGGGTGGCCAATCGCTGACGGATATCCGATGGCTTTGAATGCACACGGGCCATTCCACAAATGGCTGCCGTACCAGAGCCTATTGTCCACAAGACACACGGCACGATGTCGCCATAGTGATTTATTTTGTCTTGTGTTTTTTTTGTACCTCGTGAAAGACTACAGTACATCAGTCATCAGCTTAAACTCACCAGGTTGTCAATGTTAAATCATGGACAGCACGTCCATGATAGTCTTCAAAAAGCATCACAATGTATGTATATATTATATATTTTATTTTTGTCATTGCTAGCAGATCCAAAGCAACATACAGTGGCTTCTTATAAAGAACAATAATTATTGCTCTTTGTATGAATTCACTATATTTTCCTTTAGGAGAAGTTAAGGAGCAGGACTTAGACAATCTTGCCGGTATAGAAACCTATAAACCTTTGTCTGGGAGTTGAACACCCTAACCACAAAGCTATCCTACCCCGATTCAGCTTTCATATATCATTTCAGTGTATTTGGACTCACAGGCAAGGGGACAATAGATGGGTTGATTCTGAAGTGCTCAAGTAGTACAAGGAAATGAATGTATTTTATACAAGATTCAGCGTCATCTGTGGAGATTATCAACCGGGAGAGAAATGTAAAAAAGAAAGAAAGTGACCAAAAAAGGTTAAATCTTTTCCAAGTTTCCGGCCAGAATATTTCAGTTACCTGCATCTTTCTAAAACCTTTTTCCACACGTCCTCTCTTTCTCAGTTTTTCGAGACCTTAAAACACATGTACGGGAAAGACTGTCTCTACCCCACACACACACACACACACACACACACCCCCCCCCAAATATTCTGTACAAATTACACCTAATGATGGAGTGGCTCCGGTTACCACTCCTCTGTGTGTGGCTATGAGGGAAGTCATTGTGGTGGGGCTTAAACACCGCAGTGGTGGTCTTATACAGAACGTTTCCCACTCATCTTTTCTTCAACAACTCTTCCGTCTCCATATACATAATCGTTATGGGGACAGGATTGAGTTACACACGTGTGTACACACACACATACACACTCCATGGGGAATTTTAGGATGTGCTTTTAACTCGTGCTGCTATAGAGCACTTTAGAGCCCCTCGCCACTTATAGTACGTATTACTGCTCAACTGTTCGAAGAGATGAACTGTATTGGGCCGCAGGGTGATCTATTGATTTCATGAGGTCAATCCCCTCTTCCCCTGAATACACACACACACACACACACACACACACACACACACACACACACACACACACATACACAAGAAGGTCAGGGGTTCCATTCTGTGTCTCCCACCCTTGTTGTGCAATGGCATAGGAGTCATTGGGTGTGTGTATGTATGTGTGTGTGTGTGTGTGTGTGTGTGTGTGTGTGTGTGTGTGTGTGTGTGTGTGTGTGTGTAATCAATTGATGAGGAGCATTATAAAATGCAATAAGGCAGAAAAATGTAAGTCTAAGTAGGTGGTTCAGAAGCAGCGAACATATAGAGGCTAGATTGATCAGTAGCATCGTGTGTGTGTTTGTATATGTGTGTGTGTGTGTGTGTGTGTGTGTGTGTGTGTGTGTGTGTGTGTGTGTGTGTGTGTGTGTGTGTGTGTGTGTGGTGGGTGGGTGGGTGGGTGGGTGGGTGGGTGGGCGGCTGTTTGTGTGTGTGTGTTTGTTGGGAAAGACCGCTCCGCATTTGTATCAGCCTGCCCCTTAATTGATGTAATGAATGTGATTAGGGCCCCTATCTGTGATATTGCAGGGGTCCGCCTCCTCTCCCTTATCTTGCCCTCACTTCCTGGGTCCCGTTCAGCTGCACCCCCGACACACACACACACACACACACACACACACACACACACACACACACACACACACACACACACACACACACACACACATCCAACTTTCAGGACCACTATCATCATTACTAGAGAAAGGGAGAGAAATTAAGTGAAAGGGATACAGAATGAGAGAGACGGACAGACAGAGTGATGGAAAGAGATGAAAATAGCAGGTATTCAAGACAAACCAGTTAATTTGGTCTGGGCCAGGCTGTAAGATACATACAAGTACATAGGCATGTACAAGTAAATGCCGTCCAAAATCCTCCAATATGTGATATTCAAGTTAACAGTGGCTGTGAACAATCCTACATTGCTGGAGAATCTATGGCCTGTGTAACTATATAGCAACTTTACAATGAGTGATATAGAACCAGGTTTCCACGTCCTGTTACATGGTGTTGGATGGACGTACATAAGCGAAGACGGCTAAGAGCTCAGAAGCTGATCAAAAGCTGGTTATTAGCGGGTCAACACTGACGCCGTGTGGTAGGCTTCTAGTCCTGCATGCAAAAGCAAAAAACGATAGCGCAAAAATGAATGCCATATTGTACACTTCAGGCACAGGCACACTTCCGTCCCGTTAGGCTTAATCTCAAGAGTTTACACGGTTTGAGTGTAGCCTAAATGGTGGGCCTAATACAGTGTTTTGCTTGTTTACATCAAATATGTTAGTGTTTATTTACGGTCCGGGTGTGCTCCTCAAGGTTTAGCTAAACTGTCACTTTAGCTTTATTTTCAGGCCACACATGTTAATGTTAGCAGAAAAGAACATCTCTGATATTAGCAAGACATTCTCTAAATATGTAGCCTACTTAAACGTAATGTACTGAAAAGCAACATTTTATCATAATGACATGGCCCTTAACCTATTTTTGTTCATGTCAGTCACTGATATGATTCATACACAAACTGAGTGTTCATGTTTATTTTGCTCAACTCACATTTATAGGCAACAAATCTTGGATTATCTGGGTAACTAAAAAAACAATTTTAAATAAACGACGTGTGTACTGGGTGAGTATTTCAGTTATTTAAGAATGACCTTGAATTTGAAGCAGTCTAGTCGAGGAGCTGGTTATACATGCTTCCGTGTGGCCATCCAGAGAGTAGTAAAATACGGCCGATGCATAAAGAAGAAAATCACTAGTAGAGTCTTGGAGTATATGTGGCCTAATAAGTATTCATACAATTTCCAAACCTATCATGTAATCATCATTTCAAGATATTTCACTCAAAATAACATTACAACATAACTTTACAACATTAAAGTTACATAAATCTTATGTTATAGTGTTGGGGCCAAATGACAAAACTGGAAGTGGAATGCACGGTTTCGGTTCACAACAACACGCGCTCCTAGTGTGTTTGGTGGACTAAACATCCATGGTAATGGCAGCAGGGTATGGCCAGGATCCCGCTGCCTGCGCTACGACATGCGCATGCGTAGGTGCAAACGAAACAGCCCTTATTTTGAAATAGTATCAAATTAACGAAACTACAATGACTATTCACCATCACAGAAGATTCTGGAAATTGTATTTTCCATATAAATTTGAAATAATAAAAAGAGAGGCGTCAATGTTTCACGTGTAACCAGGGTGAAATCATTGTTTTACATAGATGTAAAAGGAGAAAAGGTTGTGGCAGGACTAGTATAAAAGAAGGCTAAAGAGTGACTGTGTTGCTCGCACTAGTCGTCTATATTGTTTCCCATGTTTGCTCATCTCCACGCAGCGGGAACACATACAAAGCAAGCACGAAAGTCCACCTCACATAGGCCAACAACATCATGACTCAACATCATCATTTCCATGAAAATATTTGGCAATACCACACGGGTCCATCTAGCACTAAATGTGACATAGCAACAAGTATCTGTACACAACGCCTAAATGAAGGATCAAATGAGATTGTCAGCTAAATACAGGCAGTTGTGCAGTTTCTAACCACATTCAATATTATTGTATATTGCATGTTATTATCAGAATATTGAAAGGCTTATCCAATATCTGATATCTGGACTGAATCCTGAAATAATATAAAAACAGTTTAAAAAAGTTTAACGGTAAACATTGTCCCTCTGTGGTCATTGACAGTATATTAAGCTGTAATGTAAAACATTGTCCTAGAGGGGGCAGTCCGACACTACACACAAATCAAATTCCATAACAATCAACAGATTCACCGAGGAGGCTACGTTTTCAGCTTCGTGAACCCTAATCTATTTAATCACCGAGCAAATAATCGAAAACAAACGACTTAAGGTTCATTCACAAGCATGTAATCGTAACAGTTATATGTATTTTGTAGACAAATTATCCATTGACCGTTATGCACTGGCATGAACCAACCATTTAGTCAGTTGTTTAGATGATCAATAGACCACAACCTCAATATCTCTTATAGATGAGTAATTTTCTTAAAGCACACCACGAGGCAGATAAGCGTGAAAATAATCATATTGAGCCATGCAGCGATGCTATTGAATGCAGCAAAATGCTGCATTGATTTAATAATGGCCTTTGGTGTGATGGTTGATGTTGTTAGGCACTGTGCAATTATACAAATTTACAAAAACAATATATATGTTGTCTGTGTATATATTGGCTGTACATATATATATATATATATATATATATATATATATATATATATATATATATATATATATATTTATAAACTGATATATTGTTGTTATTCTTGTTAATTTAATAGCCAGCCAAACTTGTATAACTCATTGTAACTTTGTATTTGGTTCATTGTTGTTCATTGTTTTACAATTCCACATCCCTTGTAGATTTTGGGAACAATTTAGATACAGCTAGGCTACCACGAATTTCCATATCTCAGTTATTGTTTCATCATGGACAAATATGACAACTGTGTTAACAATAAATATATAACTTAATTGCCACAAACTACAAATCAAAAACACTTTTGAAGCTAAACTGATGTAATGATAAACATGCCTGCAATTTTAACCTAACCCACTTGAAATATACGTATAATTTCAGGAATTACAGAGTTATCGTCTTCAAATTCAGACAGGAAACTAGGCAGATCTGAAAATATTAACTTTTCTTGTACCGTCCACCATTAACCGTCCACTGGACACCAGCTCCTAACTAGTGCCTAAATGTAGCCGAGGAAACGGTTGATCTATCACCCTTCAAACTGTCAAGAATGTACCGACATTGCATGGCTATCAATACCGGCAGTCACTTTTGACAGGGGATGGAGTTAGGGGGGGTCACCGTAATGAGGCACACTGAGAATCATATCGTAGATAGAAAGCCTTTCAGTAGATAGGAGAGTGGATAAATGAGGGAGTGAGAGAGCATGGGGAAACGAGAGAGAGAGCACAGATGGGGAAGTGGATATCAAACCGGCCTCAGATGCCAGGACAAGCGGGTCGGGCCTCTGAAAGCAATAATGAGCACCCCCCCCCCCCCCCCCCCCCCACACACACACACACACACACACACACAGCCACTCTTACTTTACCCCCTCCCACATCTCTCCATCTCTTCCCTTTGACCCCTCAGGCCCGATCACCCACTCAACACCCTCCCTGGCGAACCTTTGCAGGCACCCTCGTGTGCTGAGGCGAAGCACCAGCCCCAGATAGCCAGTAATGGCCGACGGATGGTTATTGATCACTCAGTCCGGGCCGGCCAATTACCTGCTTCCATAGCATCTAATGAGGACCAATTGCTCCAGTGGCAATTACAGCCACTGCTAGTGCTGGCTAACCCCTCCCCTCCCCCCTCCCCCCTCCCCACCATACACATACACACTCAAACACACACACACACGCCATTACCCACCCCGAGTACTCATCACAAAAAGATGAGATGGAGAAGCTGGTCAGAACAGGAAATATCAAGGGAAATATCAAGGGGGGGGGGTCCCAACATTTCAATACATGTAAAAGCACCCCTGCTGTGCGCACACACACACACACACACACACACACACACACACACACACACACACACACACACACTCACAGACACAAATTGTGATTCCCCACCTCGCAATGTGCATGTCAGGTCAGCACATGCAAGAATGCAGGCAATCATAGGCATGCCAAAGTGCATGTTTGTGGGAGCATGCAAGTATGCAGCAGTGCCCGAAGTGCATGTGTGCACCTGCATGAGTGCAGGCAAATGGGAAGCGCAGCAGCAAAGCTGACGCTATGTAAGTCTTTGAAAACCCAGGCAGCGTATGCCTGCGGAGCTGTCCTTAGATTTTTTTGCTTCATCATGCCCCCGTTTTAAGTTCCCTAAGAGCACCTCTCTGACAGGCTCCACTTGTCTGTCGATCTTTCACCGCATGTAAGATGTCTCTCCTTCCTCCTCTTTTGTCTCCCTCAGCTTGTTTTGGATCCACAACTTTCTCAAAGTATTCCTTTTTCTTTTCTGCCTTTTTCTTTTTTTGCGGTTGTATAGCTTTAATACCTTGGTTCTAGAACGCAAGGGAGGAACAAAACACCTTTCAAATATGTGTTTTAAGTAAATTAGGGATGAAAGATACACGGCACCTGCACACACACACACACACACACACACACACACACACACACACTAAGAAATGAGGGTGCGATTGAGGTCTCTTTGACGTCGACAGACAATAAGCTGCTCTGGGCTAGGCTTCTCTTTCATTAGTCTCAACAAACACACACACACACACACACATGCATGCACATCAACATCGTTAGCAGAGTGTGTGAGTGGCGAGGGAGTGAGGGGGAAAAGGTTAGGGGATAATCAAGCCCTCACCCCCCACCATAAACCCACACAATAAAGACTTGACATCAATATGCCAACGCCGCCATCATCACAACACTTTCTGGCACTGTGGAGAAGAAAGGGCTTCCACACCACATCCACACTGATTAAACCTCCTCTCTAGCGTTCCTGTGTGTGTGTGTGTGTGTGTGTGTGTGTGTGTGTGTGTGTGTGTGTGTGTGTGTGTGTGTGTGTGTGTGTGTGTGTGTGTGTGTGTGTGTGTGTGTGTGTGTGATTTTCTGATTGCCTTAATTGCCGTATGATATTTGAGATGTAAAACAGGAGTTTTATATGTATACATATACCTTAGATATGATCCAAGAAAGTAAATATATACAATTAATACATTACTGAGTGATTGTCAAACGATAACAGCAAACGATTTCAGTGTATGAAGATGATGTTTCCACAGAAGAGAGAGAGTGTGTGTGTGTGTGTGTGTGTGTGTGTGTGTGTGTGTGTGTGTGTGTGTGTGTGTGCGTGTGCGTGTGCGTGTTTTTCTCACCAACTTGGAGCCTTGCACGTTGCAAGAATCAGTCCTTCCTACGCCTGTAGATGGCAGCATTATGCTACTTTCGTTCTTTGATGAGCGCGTATGAGAAGAAAGGCGATCTGATAGATGTCTGCGGAGCTACGACTAATAAAATAATAATAAACCAAAGAGGGACGGTTAGAGTCCATTATAGCTTTGATGTTTCATTATTTATTTGTTTTTTACTTCTCCACCCAACTCGTTGCTGCTAATAGGACCATTTCTTTTATAGTGCTTACAAAAAAGAAGAAAGAAAAATCCTTACCTGCTTGTCTCGTTTGTCTAAGTTTGACGTCTTTTCCACGTAATTGAACTTGATGAATGTTGGCGTTTGTTTATCTATCTAACACGCACTGTCCTTTCAACCCTCCCTGGATGACATATCTGGGCCGGTTTGGTTATTTTCAGAACAATACAGCGCCTGTCTATTTCCAGGGGTTTGTGATAAGAGCTTGGATTGTCAATTACAACAAGTCAAACTGCAACTCTCTGTTTTCTTTGTCCGGAAAAAAAAACATCACGCTTTGCCGCACCACCGAGGCAATCGATCGCCTAGCTTTAACAGCCAGGCAGGCTAGATGCTAATAGTCGACGGTGATAGTCGATGGAAAATAGTTAGCAAAGATAAATGCACTATGACACATCCAATATTAGCTGCCTAGATAGTTTAAGTTCCTTTGGATGACAATTGAATAAAACTGAGCATGTTTAACCTCATACAATTTATGTTTTAGGGATACATGTATCCCTGCCACATTTCATCCAACCGTTAAATGAGGTAAGAAAACATTGGTGGTTGGTTTTTGGTTGGTATCACCGGTATTCTCATGTATCTGTTATGGCTTTAGTGTTTGGTTTTAGGTTGTAGTATTAACTTTTCCATCATGGCCTTTAGATTTAGGTTGGCTATGTATGGCTAATAACATGGCAAAAACAGTGGCCCTGCGCAGGTCTTCCGCACCTCTTCATCCCAAAGCATAGGCCTACAGAACACACATTTCGCCTCATATTTGTAGCGTGATATCAAAGTAAATTTTGATTGATATAGTTTTAACGGAGCAAAGCACACAGCTTGAATGTAGCAGGGCTGTGTTATGTTCAGGCCTGCCTGAACATAATTCTGCATCTGTCCCAACACGGCCATGCGCCTTCGGCACTAAACAAACAATGGTTGTGCTTCTCAAGAGCCTTCTCAAGTATTGTGCGTTTTTAGTGCAAAGTGACACTTATTTTGTCAGGGAAAGCAAATGTTTGTGTCATCTCATGTTATGCTCGGTAACACTACCGTACATTTGAAAGTGAATATGCTACCGCAAAAAAAATACCTCACTGTTAACCACGTTTTTTATTTTTACTGCATATCTCCATACTGCTCCACTTCAAACACATTTTGTGTATATAATGTATATCATTTTACCAATTGCAGCATTTTCTACTTCTCCATGTCTTATGGACATGGAAAAGTAGAAAAATTAATTTCTCCATTTAGAGGACATCAGAGCAAGCAATGACTCCTTCGCTTTTATGAGACACTGAATCACAAACAGTATTGGATGTGAATACTGAAACAATTTGATATGATGACATAATGGCCCTGTGTAAGAAGTGGATGTGGAGGCATACTTCTATCTAAGCAATCATCACTTTGACCAAGCGAAATGAAAACAACAGTACTCTGAAAGCGTTGTATACATCACAGCTTGAATGTGAGTCACAACAAAATAAGGCCAAATTAGGTTTAAAATCATACACTGAGAATGGATGCATACTTTCTACCTGATGTTAAAAGTTAACTTCATTGTGGAAAAAAAAGGACATAGTTTATATGAACAATGACCATACTTACAATTTAGTGAAGTTACTGACAACTTTGTCATTTTTAGGAAACACTTTTACCCCAAACATGTTTTAGATCTATGTCTTTAATGAGCAGGTAAGGGTTAGGTGTCTTGTTCTAGGAACGCATACTGGTTAGGCTGTTGACACTAAGGTTAGGATCCAGAACCTTTTTTGGCTTGGGTTGAAAAAAGTCAGCCTAACCATACAACACTGCAATCAGGCCACTTGACCTACACACAGCCAAACAGAGAGACCTCATGAAGGAAGAAGATGGAGCGAGTCAGCAAGAGTGAGGGATAAAACACCTATGAACTTAATTACCCAATGAATAATTAATGTTTGATTGCAGTGCTCCCTTAGGCTGTCAACACAAGATAATTTATCATAAGATTATAATTCATCCCTAATTGGATTGGCAAGAGGTTTTTGATTAGAATAATTTGGTTATTAAATGCCCAAATTGTATTAAGCAGCAAAGTTTTTTCGGTATGCGTGTGTGTGTGTGTGTGTGTGTGTGTGCATTGAATATTGCAGTCGACGCACCCTCACACTGCAAACAGGAGTGCCATCAAATAGCTTTTAATCGAGTTACACATGCGGGATTAAAAATAGTTGTTTGTTCAGTCATAATGCACTCTCGCTTTCCATAATTTAGTTAAACAAAACAGGTGATTATTCCAATACGCACGCGACCCGGGGAGCGTGTCGAAAAAAACAACAACACAGGAAGAACCTCAGTCTCCTCGAAGCGGAGACAATGTGCCCACAGTGAGTGGGAAACTTTAAGCCCCTCTGTGGCTTATTTTGTTTGCTACTCTTAAGCCTTGAGGCCACTTTAGATGAGATTAACTATTTCAAACGTTTGTCTCTCCGGCGTAATAGTTGTTTGTAGTTTTGGCTCGTTGGAGTATTTACAGTATCCACGTCTGCGAACAGATATTCAACCGAGGACAGATATCCTAGTTCACCCAAGGTTTTTTTAATACACCCTTGGAGCATTTAAAACTCACATCCATGAGCAGGACTTGACACAACCATCTCAGTATCTTCTTCCTCTGGGTGGAAAAAAATGTAATGGCTTAATATGTTACATCTAGATATTTTTCTTCTCTCCAATTTCAAATTGCCTCGAGATTGTGATGTGGTTAGTATTTTTTTATTGAGTCTACAGTGCGTTTACAGCTGCAATAGAAAGAGTGCAGTGATAAAAAAAATATTTGAGAAGCAGAGAGGGGACCCCCGCTAATATTTTTACGGTTTATTCGAGAATGTTGGCATGAAGTTGGGGAAGAAAGACAACATTCCCTTGAGAAAACGATGAGATTAAAAATGAAGAACGAGTTTTAGGACAGTTGGTGTTCATGATCAAACATGCAGCTATTACTGACAGAATACATCTTAAAATAAAACACCTTTGTTAGTAGTGTTCCACCGAGCATTTGTCTGATTTGATCATTTCTCTTTCTCTCTTTTTTCTCTTAGGTTATGTACATTGTTACTAATGCATGGACAACTGGTATGATCTACCCAGGCACATGCACGTACCAACGCACACAAACGCACCACCGGGCACATCCGTGCACACATGCAGCTTCTTGGCATTTGGGGTGGCGGTCAGTGTCTGTGTGTGGTCAGAGCAGATGTGGGAGTCTAGTGGCACTGCTCAAAGCTATTCTCTTGTTACTGGTCCCCCTGTCCAATCAATGTGAGCGTTAAGGGGAAAACAAACGGGGGGGCTGAGATAAAGCCAACTCTTCACACTCTCATCTCACAGCGTGCACATGTCACTAACTATTACCTTCACACCAGGGATAATTCTCTCATTCTCTCTCTCTCTCTCTCTCTCTCTCTCTCTCTCTCTCTCTCTCTTTATCTCTCTCTTGCTCTCTCTCAAGAATCAAAGGGCTTTATTTGGCATGGAAAACGTACATTTACAAGAAGTAAAACAAGATTCAACGTAGGATACAAAATAAAAGAAATGCATGTTTTGTACATTGTTTATACAATGAAAACTACAATTATAATAGTACATAATGAGGTAATGGTCTGGATAGGGTTGAGTTAATCAGGCTATTACCTGGGACTAGGCCATGGAATGACTCTTTACCCATCTACGTAAAAATTATTGACAGTATATGACACTATACATTGACATTCTCTCTCTGCTTCTTAATTCCTCTCTGTCTCTGTATGTCTCTCTGCCGTGCCCATTCCCATCCGATCCCATTGAAGGGAAACATTGAGCTCTGGGGGAGGGATGCAGGCAGTGGGAGGGGGTGGGGTCATCAGCCGTGCTGTGAGGTGGGTCTTATCGGCTTCCTGAGGAAACGTCCGTGATCTAAGCACCTGTTGCTGGACAAAGCCCACACACAGGCAGATAATACACACACAAGCATCTCTTCCCCACACACTACTTCACACAAATACCACTCACATGTACCACTGTTAATTATTCACACATACATGTGTGTATGTATGATTATGTATATATGTGTATATATGTATATGTGTGTATATATATACCCTAACCCTAGTAATATTTAAATGAATAACTTAGTTAACATGAACGCCATCACCTTAGTTAACATTAATAGCATTAATAAACACAAACAGCATGATTACTGGACCATTAGATAACTGTTATTTAACGCTAGTTAATACATATTAATGCAATAACTAATGTAGATTAATGTACCCTTATTGTATAGTGTTACCATATATAGTATATAGGTATGAAAGAAACGCACATGTGTGTAACATGCACACATGGTGTGCACACGGGCACACACAGCAGGGGGGGTCGGGGGAGGAGGAGGGGGATTTGGGCGATAAAGGGTTTGGCATCCGTGTTGCAGCCTTTAGACAGCCAATCAGGTGATCAATACAGCAACCGTGGTTGGGCCAATGAGTCACAATGTTATCACTGCTGGCCATCCTCCCATCCCTCCCTTTCTTTCTCTCCCTCTCGCTCACCCTCTATCAATCGCTCTTTATCTATCCCTCTCTTCAGCTTCCCTCTCTTTCTACATTCCCCTGTCTATCTATCTTTCCTTTGCTAAGATAAAGGAGTGTTTAGGGTCCCCTGCCCTCTCTCTAACTCTCACTCTCTAACTTTCTAACTCTCTCTCTATCGCTTTCGTCATGGGTTTCTCCTATGACCTCGATCGCCGTGATCGAGGAAAGAAAACAGAAGAAACAGAAACAGATTTGTAATCTTCCTCACTCACTTCCTTCAACTTCGCCGTCTACTTTCCCACCTCAACCCCTTATCCACCCAACCATCCGCCATCCTCCCTCCCTCCCTCCCTCCCTCCCTCCCCCCCCCACGCCACAAACCTCCACCGCAGCCCACATATGCCTCCCCCCTTGGCAGGCTGGGTTTTTACCGGACTTAATGAACCTATGGGGGTCTCGGGCCAGCCTCCGCAGGGCTGATTAGGGTCCTCATTAAGAAGAGGACCAGACCAGAGCAGACTGGAACCCCCACTGGTACCCCCCCAACGCACACACATCCACCACCACTACAGTTCACCGACCCCCCCCCCCCCCCCCCACATAGACACACATCTGTCTTTATACACACCCAAATACACACCCTGCTCTCCTCATGTCTATCAATCTCATACACATACACACACACACACACACACACACACAGAGTGGCTTTTTCTTAATTACCGGCGCTCATCGCTAAAGCAGAGAACCCATTAGGTATGCACATATCTGTGTGTGTGTGTGTGGCTCTGTCTACTTTTTCTACCCTCTTGTCTACCTCCGGAGAGGTGCCCACGTATCAAACAAACTCATTGTAGCGTATGAAGCTTGCTGACGCTGAAGGAGACTTAGTCTCCCGCCGATGGGGGAACTTCAGCCAGAATCAGGGTAAATTTCTTTATTTTGACACCTGGAATCGCCTTTTGTCATATCTTTTTTCGCATGAAATACTGAGACACTTAACTGCATGAAACTATGGTTGACTTAATGATGGAGGATAACTTCTATTTTTTGCAGACCACTAAGTTCTCTATTCAAATCCATTAAATTTTCTTTTTAATAGGTTTCTCTTGGTATGTCAAAAATAATATTTATATATAATAATATAAATGTATATAATCTATACAGCCTATAAATCTGTATAGATTATAAACATTTATATTACATAGATTTATATAGATTTATATAATCTATACACAGCTTTAAAACATTTTATCTGAAGATAAAAACACATTCACATAGCACTACACAACGGTTAAGTCCAGTGTGTTCCAGGTTTTGTACATAATTGCCGTCTTTAATATTCTTTAGTAATTTATGTTTTATTGAATGGTACAACCCAGTGCAAATAAAACATCATCTTTTTATTTAAGTGTCACTGGGCAGGTTTACGTGGAGTATATTGCTGTGCTTGGAGGAATAAAAAACGATTGCGAGTTAGCTTAACAAACAACGATTTGCATTCAATCGATAATATGCTGTATTGTTTTAGTTTTTTATGCACATTATTTAGATGGTTTGATTAGTGTTTCAGCGTACCTGTGTATGAACTGGTTCTCCTTCAGGACCTAGCAACCCCTAACGTTGAGTAATTCTACCATGGACAGAGTGGAAGGGTGCTCCTGCTCACACAGGAAGTATGGGTTAACACACCCGTGAGTGACCTCATGAGACATGGAGAGTGTGTGAATGTGTACGTGTGTGTGTGTGGGTGGGTGTCTTACAAAAAAATTAAGTTGACAAAAATAATGTTACTTGTGTTTGGAGCAGAGTGGAACGTTCACAAACAGATTGGCAGAGACTGGCAACAGCTGGCTAACACATAGGTTTTCATAGGTTTCACTGGAAAAGTGCCGGAAAATTCCCGGAGAATACTGGAAAAATAACGCATTGCTTTTCCAGAAATGTAAAGGATAACTATATTGAGGTATTTTAATTGAGACCATTCTTGTAAAGTTAACAAATAAAACTCTTAAATGAAAACCTTACTATAAAATTTGCCATAACATATAGCTCATCTCAACTTTCACAATATTCAACTGTCCAACTGGGTTGAGCAACTAATAACCAGTTTTTACTGTGAAATTACTTGGAAATATTCTAAATGACAAAGGTGAAATGTGTCATATTCGGAAAGTAAGAACACCATCTCACCTTTTAGTCTTTAAGTCTAGACCATGGGGGAGGTGTGGAGGTATCGACAAAAATGCAGAAGAAGGAGTTATGGGAAAACTGACAGAAGGGAAGGGTTTGTGACGTTTATTCAATGTTGACAGGAATTGATCCTGAACGACAACCGCCAAACGGGACAACATAAGAGATGGCACAGATGAAGAGCTGAGGAAAAACACAGTCCGTTTGTTAATTTAACAACACAAGTCAAGTCAATACAAGTCAAACAGCGGATGAGAAAGTGCAATTATAGCATTATAGTTCCCGGGAATTCTTATAGATGATTGATATGCCATTTGGTGGACACTTTTATCCAAAACAATGAGCCTGACAGTATGAATGCCATGATCTACCAGTTGAGAATCAGAAACACCATTGCTTTGATGCAGGGCACATTAATACCCAACAATATATTTATGTCCATCATGTCAGATCTACCTGGATCACAAACGGAGGTTTATACATTTTCTTTGTAGCCTTTTGCTCTTCATCAAGAATATTGTCTCAAAGAACCTGAAATGTCCCCATGTTTAAATTTGATTGACAAAATATTGACGTCGGCACACATGGACATACATACATACAATTACATTTAATATGTCACACATGAGTCCATGTAAAAAGCTTAATATAGATGGCACACTAGCCACCTAATTGAGATACCATTACGGTCTGTGTCTGAAAGTCTTTCGACGGAAACAATAATCGGGGTAAAAAAGATCACCTAATGCCTATTACATCCATCCACCCCGCCTTCCTAATCTGTTTTGTGAATTCCAAATACACTGGGCAAAAGTTCTTATCTCAAGTTTCTTGTGTCTGTAATAGTCTGGCTGAGGGGTCATGGGATTTACTGGACAGGTATCACGCTCGGTCTCCTCTCCCTAGGAGGTTGATAGAAAAGCAGCTTGTTCTCTTCCACGGTTGCCACTTGTCTCCTTATGGTGCCATCTCTTCAGCCGTCTCCCTCTTTATCAGCGACCAGAGTGCCTGCTATAAGCTTAGCCTGCACACTCACGATAAATGCCTTGTGTCAACATCTCAACACGCTCCTGTCTTTTTTTCCCTCTCCTTTTCAACAGTAAAGAAAAGATAGATAGGGAGCTGGTGTGTTGTTATTTTGGGTTGTGGGGGGGGGGGTGGTATTTTTTCCTCATCTCTGCCCCCTTGCGTCGGAAGGGCTCCCGCGCTTTCCGACTGTCAGCAGCGTGGCGCTTCGTCTAAGCTAACCTGGGCCAGCTCCTCAAGGCGACTAAATGTCAGTCCGTACATTAGCATTTAGCTGCCGCACTCTGCTGTCAATCTGGGTTTATCTTTGACACCCCCTATGGTCTGCTGCCCCCTCGACTCCCCCCCCCCCCCCCCCCCCCCCCATCTACTCTCGCCACCTCCCCCCCTCTTGTGGCCACTCATTGTGTTAAAAAGCCAGTGAGGACAGCGGAATTTATCAGTGCTAGACAATCCCGGCCTTTTGCCCATTACTCATGCCAGCAGTGGCAACAGTGGCTAATTGCTTCCTTTAACATTGGCACGTATGACATTCACCACTGCCTTCACTGTAGGGAGTTGATTCTTCCACACAATCGCCTTCCATTTAGCTTAGCCTCACTAGCAGCTAGCTCCACGTTGTGGGTACGAATCACTCATCCTATAGTGCTTAACTAAAGTTAGGCCATTATTAAGGCAGCTTAATTTAAAATCTGTGGGGGAATTTTAAATAAAGAACAGTAAGCAATTCCCTCCTTGGTCGGGAGTGAAGAGGGGGATTATTCATCAAAAGGTGAGGTTGGATTGTCCAATATCTAACAAAGCTCTTTGTTTTGTTTGTTTGGTGGCAAAAGATTAATGAACAGTCTTGCGCTGACATTTTCAACTGGGAAAGACATTGATCCGCAGGCTATCTAAAGAGGCTCATTGTCCTGTTTACCCTGCAAACAACAATGGATTGGGAGGTAAAGGAAATGCAGGCTATACACATACACATACATTCAGTGGATTGTATTTAGAGTCATATAATAGCACAGTAAACATACTATGCATAATTTTTGCATTTAAATGAAAATATCCTGTTTTTTTTTATATCAGAATTATTGATTTGTGTTAAAAGCATCTAGGCTGAATTTTTGCCAGTATTATTTTTTAGCAAAAAATAAAATAACATTTGGCTGAAGCCCCTTGTTAGAAGTTTAGCAGGCTGTGCTCATGCACGGTCAGATGGGACCTCCAAGCACTTTGCCTGGTATCACATGTGTGTATGCTTTTTGGTTATATGACCTAGAGTGGGGGAAAAAGCTATTTGGAAAGACCAATAGAAGTAACTTTGAAAATACCAACTGTCTCTATTCCCTATGGACTCAAACCAGCACTGCTTTAATGTTAACTGGCGTTTGCTGCCAGATTCTTGCAAGCAACGAGAGATGCCCTTTTGGTCTTGGCAAGAGATTTAAATCTTGTGAACGCATTTTTTTTTTGGGGGGGGGGGGGGGATTTACACAGTATTTCTGTGGTACACCATAAATATTACCCTTAAGAATTTGTTGTGAAATAGCTCATGATAATGTAACAATACGATTCAAATCCATGTTTATTCTTATCTTAATACTAAGTTTTCTGATTTTCAGTGAGTTACCGTAGTATTTTCATTACATATTGTAGTGTGTATATGTAATCACATTGGGCTTAGAATAAACAATACAATTAGTTGTTTCCGACTTCAAGGTAGGGGTGGGTGGTACATCGGTGTCAAAGTCATCATCAGTATTTTTGCAATACCGTCATCAACGTGACAAAAAAAGAAAACCTGCCTAATTCTAAAAACGAAGGCATCTAATTTCCTTCAAAGTTTCAGATGTGGTCTGAAAACGTAGTCCTTATACTGCGGTGGTCACCAACATGTCCAAAATACGGTGATATTAATTTTAGTTCATAAAGCCCACGGTCCACCCCTATCAGGAGGCGTTCCAGTTTACATTTCCGTCTGAGAACTTAGAAATACCGACTTCCCAGTTTGAATGGAACGCGCCATTAGGCCCGCTCCAATTGTCATTATGGCTGATCACACGCCTGCAAGGTCTCTCAGCTACAAACACTCAAACACAACAAGCACATGCTGCAAGAACTTCTAGGAGCTATTGAAGAGTAAGGTAAGGATTTAATCAAAATATTTAACTACTGTTGTTCTGCTAATTACATGTTTAACCAAATATGATGATTATATGATAGCATAATTCACATTTTAGCACAATTAGAATTTAGTTATGTAATATGCTGTGCTGCCAAACCTCTGTTTTACAGGTTTGGGCTTCTGGTCTGCTTCTCAGGTATGGAAATTTAAGAAATGGTCTTCTAGATGTTTGGTGTTGTTGTGGTAGTTTGTATCCATGGGAGGCAATGGATACAACTTTAAATTGTACAGTAATTTCCCCCATATTGGTTTTTATTAAGTACTTCTATGTTGATTGTTTTGTGCTTTAGTTCACTTTAACTATGTAAGAACAAGCATTCTGCCTCCTTGTTCATTGGTAAATATGATTTTGGCTGTTTTTTATTTAAAAGTTAAACATAGTGCTATTGTATTTGTGCTGTGCATTTCCCAATAAACATTTTGTTTAACATAATTTCTTGACAGCTTTCTGAGCCATTCATTTTTGGTACCCTCTTTAAACCTGATCTATTCAAATCCAGAGAGATAGAGTACTTGGCCCACAAGTAGGTTTAGACATTTTCAATATTTGTATAGCCCTTCATCACAGTTAGTTGTAAAGGGCTTCACACTGTGTTCTATTGGCATTTGTTTGTATCAACATGACTTAATTGGCAGTACAAAGTTGTGAGCTTTGCAAAATGTTGTGAGATGCAAGATGTGGTGTTTTGTGTTTACATGAAGTTCACAATGTGTTCCTGTATAGGCAGTCGAAGTATAACATGAGCAAGGTGTCCTTTTTTTCTTTGTATTATAATGTGATTGTGTTGCTGCTGGGACACAGATTAATGGCATGTTTCCCGTATCCTACGCCAGGAATAGTCCCACGAAAAGGAGCAACCATTTTGCACTGAGTTAACTAAGTTTGAGATGCTATTTGTTTCCCCTCGTATAATACCATGATCTTGATTCTTAACAAGCATTAGAGACAGAAATGACCATATCATTATGGCCGTGAACCTGGTAACAAGAGATGTACTGGGCATGGAAAGATTTGTTCAAAATCCCAAATCTTTTTAGTATATTAAATGATAAGGTAAATTCCATGCACTGTTTCGGTCATGGCGTTCATAAAAATATCTCTTGCATGTTAACGTTTGTCCGCAACATGTGTGTTATTTAGTGGCTTTCCGCCCTTTTTAAAAGACTGATAAGCAGCGAGCCATTGAGTCTGGCATAAACAAATATCCTTTGGTCCAATTAGCTTGAATTATGTGAAACACCATGCGTGTGTATGTATGTTCATATAGAGGTGAAACACCATGCGTGAATGTATGTGTATATAGAGGTGATGCATCTTGCTCAAGCACCTACAGTGCCTTCAGTTTGTGGACATTGGGGATCGAACCCAGTACCTTTAGGGCTGGGAGCTGAACACTAGCCCCAATGCTATCCTGCCCCCCATTACATTTATTTTCTATACCACAGAAAATATGCAGAGCTTAACAACCTGGGCGTACAATGACTGTTCTGTTTGATATCTGTATAGTGTCAATTAATAACCACGAGTGGTTGGCATAAATTTGTGCTTACGAAGGGATTTTGCATTGAAACTAATTAGTATGTGTGCATGTTTATGTGTTCTATTGTGCATGAGTCTATGTTCCTGTGTGCATTTTGTGCATTTGCGCTGTGTATTTCCATGTGTGTGTGTACATGATGGTGTATACATGTACATGTGTGTGTGTGTGTGTGTGTGTGTGTGTGTGTGTGTGTGTGGGGGTGTATGTGCATGCCTGTTATTGGCCCCTCTCTCCAGTTATTGCTTTTGAAGTTGTTAATTAAACCCTCAACCATCTGGTATCTCAATGAAATTACACTGAGCTTCTCAGCCATGAAAAAAACATGACTGACTGACTAGATGAATAAATAAATAGATTAATAATTTAATAAATGCTTCAAATATCTCTTGTCTCTGTGCGACGAAAACAAGCACTCTCATTAATGTGAACTCCATGTGCTGTGCATGTCACTTGTGTGCATGTGTGTGTGTGTGTGTGCTTGCATGCCTCCCCACCCCTGGTGTGAGGTTACAGGCACATGCCCACGTGCACTTGTAGGCTTCCAGGTGAATCAAAGACAGCTGTCATTGTGTCACTCTTTGATCCCTCTCTCTCCCCCCGTCTCTCTCTCTCCCTCCCATGTGTCTCTTATCTCACTTGCTCCCCTTATATCTCTCTCTCCCGCTGCCTCTCCAGTGAACACACCTCGGTTCACAGTTTTAGGTGCGTGAAGTGTCTCCAGTATGTAGAACATATTTAGTAACATAAGGGCGTTGCATCCCAAGTGGTGAAAAATTATAGTCTATTTCATTACATTTTTTCGTAATCGCCTGTTGCCGAATGCTTCCTGTGGCTCACCTAATTCTGTGCATATGCCAAGAGTTTCCTGCCTCTAATAGGAAACTACTGACATGCTCCAAATGGCAACGTGCATATGTAATTGTATTTCCGCTAATATCCGTGATGAATTAATCCAGTTTGTAAATAAGAACGGTATTGGCCAATAAATGTATTACGTCTCTGTGGTCGTGTTTGATCCGAGCCAATCTACACCCAGCATGTGATCATTAAGAGGTGAAACAGGCCAGGGATTATAGTCAAAGTGTACATAGTAATTTAATTAGTGCATGTATCTGGAGATATGCGCATGGCCATCTGCGAGGAAATGTGGATAGTGTGTGTGTGTGTGTGTGTGTGTGTGTGTGTGTGTTTTGGGTTATGTGCTTCGATATGTGTATGAGATGAGCTACACCGATTTTAATAGATATGGAGTTATGCACGTGCATCCCTATAAGGAATACTGACCTAATCAAATCCAAATGGTTAATTTATTTAATATATTAAACTACAATATTTTAAAGGAGCTGTACATTCATAAAAACCCTCTGAAGGATAAAAATGGAAACATTATTTGATGGTGTAGCTGCAGGCGTTTTTGTTATTGTGGGATTAGTGAGGGTCGTTCGTAATAAATTGCGTTATGAATAAATGTATGGATTTCTTTCAGGATTTTAGTTTTTTATTCATTCATTGATATTGCTCAGGCATGTAGAACGCAGACACAAACACATACACACAAACACATGCACACACACACACACACACACACACACACACACACACACACGCACACACACACACACACACACACACACACGTATTTATCTATTCAGATAGTCCTGCCATTGTTTTATCTGCAGCTGCATGATATTCAATTAAAAGTACATCATTATGGTTCTGTATTAATTATTATATTTTTATTGACATGTTTGTCTTCATGTTATCAGGTGACACACACACACACACACACACACATACACACCATCTCCACCATTGTCTTCTGCAACATCGCACATCTACATGGTCTCTGCCTCCTCTCTATTACATTATTTTATATTGGGTGGCCCTTAATTGCTCTGTGTATTATGACCAATACATCAACATGCCATCATTGCTCTTATTGTCTCAAGTGCTTGTCTCAAGCACAAACACAAACTTAAGATCAGCCTCGTCGTTGTAACACCTGGCCCCTTTCTTTGCGCTTGATTAGCATACATGACTGCAATCATTTCAGATTAAACTGCATTTTGCCAGAAGACCTTTTTTGATAGATTAGGTTCATTCTTTTCATTCCACGCAAGAGTGAAGGGCGTAGGGCGGGGGGTAATATTGTTATATTCCTGATGGCAAACTAAACATCTGAGGTGATTTGATGGGGGGGGGGGGGGGGGGGGGGGGGGGCTGTATTGTTTCGAATTGTATTCCACTTTCTGCCAGCCTTAAACAGTACATTAGGCAGATTTGGCCACAGGCTTGCTATTTGTGCAATATCAGATTTCACTGCTCTTTTATTAACCTGCTATTTTTACCTGATTTGTTATGTATGTAAACTTGCTCTGGTTGTTCCCCGTCTGGGGGGACTGGCGCGAAGACAGATTGCATGGAGCTCCGGGCCTTTCTACTGCGACTCTACTGAGAAAATGTCTAGAGGCATCGAAGGTCTTGTGTGTATGTGTGTGTGTGTGGTGGTGAGTGTTTGTAAGTGTGCAGAGTACCTAAGCCATTTTTTTTGTGTGTGTGTGCCCACCCGTGGATTTATGTATGTGTGTGTGTGCGTCCACATGCATGTGTGTGAGTGTTTCTGTGTGATTGTGTGCACGAGCGTGCATGAAGTACGCTCGTCTTAACTCTTTTGTTTGTGTGTGTGTGTATGTGTGTGCTCGTGTGTTTATGTGTGTCCGTGTGTGTATATGCTCTCAGGAAAGTGCCTTGGCATTTAACCGTGGCCGGTGACATCGAAATAACTCCTCATCCTAACTGCTCTTTGGAGAGAAATTAAAAGATGAAAATGGAAGACTTCCAGCTGAAAAAATGAAAACGAGACTTTTCAGAGTGGGTGAGAAAAGAGAGAATCAGAGATCCATAAGATGGTTGTAAAGCAAGGGTTGAACTGCGAGAGGAAGAGAATGAGAATGAAAGAAATCGAGGTAAGAGCAGGATTCGAAATACTCACACACACACACACACACACACACACACACACACACACACACACACACACAGATGGATGGTCAGATCACACACAAGCTCATGTGCATAGAATAGCATATACAAAAGAGTGCTCAATACAACATTGTTGCATTACAGTACATTCTCTGACTTACATCTGACTCACAACACAAAATCATGGTGCATTTTAAGTCTCTCTCTCCCTCTCTCTCTCCTCTCTCTCTCGCTCTCTCTCGCTCTCTGTCTCTCCCTCTGTCTCTCCTGTTCTCTTCACTTTTTCACTCTTTTGCGCTTTGATGAGATTCCATTAGACGCCATTAAATCTGCCTAAGAGCCCTCTGAAGCCTCACAATTATAGAGAAAAAAAGAGGAGGAAAAAGAAAAATCACAATCCTCATCGAGGTGCTCTTCTCCATCGAGGAGGGGTGGGTGGGTGGGTGCTGAGGGTGTTGGGGGGGCGTGCGTGGGAGAGATGTTACATTGCGACGCAGTCGGAGTCAGAGGCGAGATGCGACGTGGGGCCCCGCGCTTCGGCGCAATTCATTAGAATGACTAAGAGCCCTGATGAAGGCCCTTACGCGAGAGCCGCGGTAATGGAGGCGGGGGCCTCTTGTGGCCCGAGCCCCCGTAATGGAGACTCGTGTGCTGCGCTTTGTTGCCGTCTCTTCCTCCCTTCCTCCCTTCCTTCCTTCCTTCCTCCACCCCCCAACCCCCCAATGCCACCTCCACCCAACAGAGGCTTGAGAGGAGAGACACCACCAGGCTGAAGCCGTCCCCCCGCTGCTCTCTCTCTTCGACCTCCACCACCAACACCACCACCAACCTCTGTCTCTGACCTCCACCACCACCAACACCCCCCCTCCCTCTCTCTCTTCCATCTCCACCATCAGCTCCCCCCACACACTCTCTCTGACCTCTACCACCACCAACCCCCCCCCCCCCCCTTCTCTCTCTGTCTCCCTCTCTCTCTCTAGCCGATCTCCATCGCACACTGTTGTCAGGGTGTGCAGACACCCATTGTTCCTGGCTTGTGTGACTCAATTAGTGCATGTGCGGAGGTGGTGGCAAGCTAGGAAAGATTAAAGCGTAAATATATTATCTACTATTTATAATTTAGCGGAAGCTCTTTTTCCTTTCACTTTGTGTTTTCTTTTTCATTTCTTTTTCTTTTCTCATAACCTCTCGTAACTTTTATGATTAAAGTATTTCGCGATGAACCCGTTAGGTAAATTGACATGCTCTTGATGTGCACACCGTACTTGCCATAGATCTCTCTCTCTCTCCGTCTATATTAATACATCCCAGAGAGGTTACCGGTGTACAGTGTTCTTTCTACTCTCTTAAATACCAGTTCTCCTACCAGCGCTTATTAAGAAAACGTGGCTCTATTTTAGCGAAATGACATCTAGAAACAGAAACACAAGACCTTTTGCAACATGGATTTTGTTAAAGAAATATGTATAAAGAAAGATGAAGCTCGTGAATTCTCACGGATTAAAAAAATTGACCTTTTGGGTGTAGTTCCACAGAGCGATAATACTCATATCCACATCAGTGTGGGATTCATTTGAGCCGTATAAAATGGATGAATGATGATGGGTGGCAGTGGCTCAGGAGGTAGAGCGGGTTGTATGGCTGCTGGTTTGATTCCTAGCTCGAGAGGTCCCTGAGCAAGACACCTAACCCCTAAATTCTCCCGACGAGCTGGCTGTTGCCTTGCATGGTGGACACCGCTGTCGGTGAATGAATGTGTTTATGAAAGGGTGAATGTGAGGCAATAATTGTAAAGTGCTTTGAGTGGCCACATTCTGAATAGCGCTATATGATTGCAATCCATTTACCATGAAACATTGTAACTTTTGCGGGAGGAAAAATGTGCACAGCTCTGGTGTTCCTCTCGCACATACTTCCTGCCCGCAATCGGGATAGGACGGTTGGCAGCAGTTAATGCCTTGTCATCTTTCTCTCCACATTAATGTGTGTGTGTGTGTGTGTGTGTGGGCACATGAGCTATAAAGCTGGTTCGCGGCCTTATCGATTTCATGCCCTCTTCTTGGATTTATTCACATCTCCTCTACCAACACCCCCCCCCCCCCCCCCCCATGCATCCTCCTCCTCCTTTTTGGTCCGTTGCCCCTAGCGACGGCTCACCTCGGCAATCGGCGGTAGCGCAGGAAGTGGGGGAGTGGGAGTGGGTGAGTGGGAATGTGCTCGGGCGAGCCAACCTCCCGCGAGGGCTGGTGTGTTGTTAGACCGCGGGCGGGGGGCTTTCGATCTGGGGGGGGGAGGCGATAGTGAGGATAATGAAGAAGGTTTGTTCACTGTAGGCTTTATTCTTTTTCTTTGCTTCCTTTTTTTGGGTAACAAAATGAGAGCAAAGAAGAGAACCAGCGCTAGAGGAGGATGTTAAACATCCCATCGATCCACGCTGTGCTCCTCTGGGCCGGCCACCCCTCTCGCCCCCCCCCCCCCCCCCCCCTCCACCCCCTTCTCCCCCCTCCCCTAGAAGCCCAGAGGCATTACTGTGAGATCACACAGGAGCAACACGCACATGAGTCACACACCGAGACGGATGGAGGGATGGATCGCTAGAGAGAGAGAGAGTGAGAGAGAAGGAAATGAAAGGGATGAGAAGGTGGGAGGAAGGAAGGAAGAAAGGAATGCATGAACAGAGAGGAAGAGAGGAATGTGTGTGAGATGGTAGAGTGAAGGAGGAGGATGAGATATGCTCTGAGCGGGTAACCAGGCTGGCTGTTCCTTCTTGGTAGGAAGCTATTTTAAAATAGGTGTGTATTCAGATGATGAGTTTGTTTTGTGGCTGTGTGTGTGCGCGTGCGTGTGTGTAGTCTATGTCTGTGTCTGTGTTTATGCGTGTGTGTGTTCGCTCTTGTGTGTCTCTGTGTGGAAATGTGTCTTCATGTGTTTGTGTCATGTTTATGTGTGTGAGCTTGTTTTGGAGTGTGCGTGTTATTGTGTGTTTAGTACTATGTGTATGTATCGTGTGTGTGTGTGTGTGTGTGTGTGTGTGTGTGTTACTTTGTGCATGCAGCCAGGTGCTGGCTCAGTGGGTTGCTGGTCCCGGGTTGTGTATTAGCGGTTGATCTTGCTGGCTCGGTCGCACTCAGCCAGTCAGGGTGCAGCACAGGTGCCCTGGTACCCCTTAAGCTCTCTGACTGCAGAGCAATTTACTGGACTGGTACACTGTGTGTGTGTGTGTGTGTGTGTGAATAGTTGTGTAAGCGTGTGTGTGTGTGTGTGTGTAGTTTGTAGGCAATTGTGTATCTGACTTTGTGGTTTTTGTGCCTACGTGTGCAGCGTATTTGTCTGGCTGTGTGTGTGTGTGTGTGTTTATTTATTACACCACACGCCAAACCTCCACAGACACGCACACAATAACAAACCATCAACATCCTCTCGGGGGGGGGGGGGGGGGGGGGGGAAACTGATCTTTGCCCACCCTCTCCCTTTGCACCACTGCTCTCGAAGGTATGCAGGTGTGCAGAAAGATGGCCGCGGCCAACAGACGGCTACCTTCATGGGAATCGCCCGTGGCTGGTCTAGCCTCTCCACTGAGACCAATATGCTAGATGGCTTTGTTTGCCGTCTACGTATTCTAAAGCTCCCTCAGGCCTGTTGCCCTCCTTTGTTGACTCAGCCCCCCCCCTCTCCCTCCCTCCCTCCCTCCCTCCCTCCCGCCCTTCCTCCCTCCCTCCCTTCCTCCCTCCCTCCCTCCCTCCCTCCCTCCTTTTATTTCTGAACTTCTCCACTTTCGCGTCTCCTTTCTATCAACTTTTCTGACAGCCGAAAATGTCCAAGTCCGTACTCGTAAACATCCGGTAATGACACAAAACCAGCGCACACCATCAAAATGTGACACAAACGCACCTTTTTGATCACTTCATTTATAATTGAGCGTGTGTGTGTTGGTGCAACCAAATGTGTAGGTCTACATCTAAGTTGTTTGGCTCTGCCCACACATCTGTTAGCTTCTGTCTGTTTTCTATTTATTTGGGGGGGGGGGGGGGTTTGTGTCCACCCGTGGTTGTTCAAAGGCACCTAGTTGAAACTGTGCACCACAATGCCACTAAATTGGCTCATTTATGTAAGCCCTGGGTCTGCAGTCCCTTCTCCCATCTCCCACCCCCATCCAAAAACAATTACTCCACAGCAGACGCACTGTGTGGAGGAGGCCACAGAAAAGGCCGGGGGTGGGGGGGGGGGGGGGAAATAGCGGGTGCATTGTTAAGAAGAACATGACCAACACAAAAACTAAAATGAAATAAAAACCTTGTTTGCCGTTACATTAAGGATAATGATGAGTTTGATGGGCAGAATGCCAGAAAGTTGTACATTTTTTTGTTCTTTCTCACATCACTGCGAGATGATTAGATTGCTTGCGAGGTGAGGGGGAATAAAAAAAAAGTGTACTGACTAGAGGCCATGTTTAGACGTGAGACCTCAGCAACACCTTACCTTGTTAACATTTGGAAAAGTGTCATTACATTTTGCACGGGTGCAAGGAAGGAAGGAAAAATAAGTCATCCAAAAAGTTTTTCTCGTTTCCTGAGTATAAGAGTTGCGCAGATGTGGTGGGGTCTACTGCGTTTGGAAACCGCCGGTGCACATTAGAGTTTAGCTTTTAATTTGGAGAGAAATTCATATGGGTCGTATTAGTCATTTGCAACATCACTCCTACCATGGTCTCTCTGTCCATATGGCTGTGTACAGTATATTTGTGTAGGCAACCCTTGTTTCCCAATATGTGACCCTGACTTGGATTGATGAATGAATGAACGAATGAATGAGAGGATGGATGGATGAATGAATATGGATGGATGGATGAAAGCAAGACTGGATGAATATACGTATGTGTGACGATGGACGAGTGACGGATGGATGAGAAGATGGATAAGATAATGAATGGATATCATGCACAATGCCAGTCCAAATATGGGCATGAATCAATTATGTAAAAAGTAACAAAGTAATACAACCAGCATCATTAGAATGCTTGGCCATATTAAAAAGTTCTCCGCTACGTTTGCAAATTGAAGATTGTTAATGAGAATGATTCAGGAGAATCATAAAGGACCTGGACTATAGAGCAGAATGTGTGAGAGCAGTTTTCCGTGCTGCCACTGACACATCTATTCACCTCCTCCAAGTGGTTTGATGTTCTCACACACACACAACCATGACGTGGAGACGGGCAGAAGGAAACCGTCTCCACGTCTCCGTGTGTTCGTGTGCCGAGGCGATGGTTCGTTAGGCATGAGGAAGTCTGCTGCAACCGGCGTCCGACAGCGATCGGGATCAGGCATTAGCAGCAGGTCAGCGCATGATGAGAAGAATATCTGAACCCCTGAAACATCAAAGCATTAGGATCAATATGTTCTGGGTTCACACTTTCACACAAAAGTAAATGTATATTGTGAATGAAACCTAATAGCCATTGTAAATTAAAACAAAGTGGGGATAAAGCGAATGCAGAAAGAAATACGGTGCGACTTTGTATACAATAATACATCAATACGCTTATGCAGACATTAATTAGCTTTGAATAAATTTTTGGCTGGTGATTGTGGATAGAGTGACACATGTATGAGATTCTTAGACCAGGGCTGGCTTAACAAAACATTCCTTGTATGAAGCGGACATCACGCGGTGGTCGAGGCTCCGCGTCCAAAACTGCCCACTGCTAGCCTAAACCTATTACCGCACAAAAAAATAAAAAAAACGAAGAAGTGATGAACGGCCGGTAAGAATCAGTTCAAATATGGCTGCCAGCAAAATTATATCATTTCAAGTTGCCTATGGCAATTTCGCAGTGATCTCGCGCGGAGACAACGAACTCTGACAAGCGAGAGAGTGGGGACGTTGATTTTTTATGGGCCCCCTCATATGCAGCTGTGGACTCCTGGGAAAGATTCCAATCCTGGCTTGGATGGAGCAATCTTATTTTCATTACATTCAATAATCTTTTTATTTTTTGCCCCTTCTTGCTCTTCACCTTCTTGTTCCTGTCCTTCCTCCTCTTCATTTCAAGTGCCTCTGGCTTGGCAACCCAGCTTAGAACATTTGACACTTGACAGATCCATGTATATATTTGAATACATATTTTGTGATCGTGGGGGTCGGGGCCAATACACACACGCACACATACATACACACACACACACACACACACACACGTGTCGGTATTGTTTGTTTTCTGTCTGTGAGAAACCCGGCGTGGTGTTTTATTTTTTGTCTTCGTACCTTGGCACTGAGGAGGACCCAGCTGTGACAGCGTCTCCTTCATCAGGAGACGGTTAGCGCAGAGTGAGGTAATTAAAGTCGGAACACCTGTTTCGGCTTTCCGTATCTCCCGCCTGAGCTGCAGCCGCACCTCGCTCGCTGCTCCTCATCCTGGTCCCCGTCATGTTGTCTCCGACCCTATGGATGCAAAACCTCCATCTCCACCACCTACCAAGCAGCTCTAAGGGTCTGTCGCTCACCCCAAAAGTACGACCTCCAAAACCGTTAGCGTACTGAACTTGTGGAGGATTTTATTGGTAGACCATGTCCACTCTAATGTGGAGGAAATATAGAATGCATATAATTTTCAGAGATGTTCCAAGCTGCTGTCGCTAAAGTGGATGGATTTGAAAACGCTGTTCGCATGTTGTTGTGTAGGGGAGCGAAAGAAACATGGAAAACAAAGGGTTTTGAAAATGTTATGATTGTGCTAGACCTGCGTATGTGCATAAGAGAGCATATGAACTGAAACAGGGATAACCAAGTTTTAGTTTGGACGGACAGGTTTGAACCCTGCTGAAAGCGCAAATATGGATGGAAAAACGTTGAAAACGTCTTTTACAGTGTGTGGAAATGGCCTTGTTGGAATTGTTTTCATGCTGGCGAGATGCACACTGTTACAGGAAGTGACGTTGCACACAGTAGAAAAAGAGCAGATTGACTCCAAACACAAAAGGTGCATCCCCTCCCGTGTTGCAGGCGGTCTGGCTCCGACACTTCTCTCCTGAACCAGGGGTTTGTCAAGCTGGGAGAGTGGCGGCTGCAAACCCACCAAGCTGACACGAAAGCCACAGTGGCAGTCAAGTGAGAAACTGTGTTTGTGGTGCTTAGTGTTATTTTGTTATTTTGCTTTGTGTGATTATTTCTGCTTTCTGTATGTGTGTGTGTGTGTGTGTGTGTGTGTGTGTCTCTCTCTCTCTCTCTGTGTATTAGTTTGTGCATGTGTCTATGTGCATGTGTATATTTGTGTGTGTGTTTGTGTGTATTTGTGTGTGTGTGTGTGTGTCTCTGTGTATATGTTTGTGTATGTGTCTGTGCATGTGTATGTCTATGTGTGTGTATGTGTCTGTGTGGGTGTTTGTGTGTGTCTGTGCATGTACGTACGTTTTTATGTGTTTGTGCGTGTGCACATGTGTGTGTGTGTGTGTGCTTTTGTGTGTATATATAAATGTGTTTGTCCTGTGTGTATCACGACAACACGGAGTGGCGGCACAGGGGTGTGTTTACGCGCCCCTCCTTACCTGTTCTTTTCAATCTGCCGCTCAGCAGTGCACCACCATCCTGTTGCTTCAGTCAGCAGAATCCATCTTCCCCATAAATTTGGCTTCCACACCTTTTTGTATCCTCTGCACCACAAACAGCTGTGTTAAGCCAACTCGTTTTAAATGCCTCACGATACGAACAAAAACACTTTGAGTGCCGGTACATATGTATTGTGATTCTGTGAGTATCGGGATTTTGTAAATATTACGATTCAATGTAATTATTTATTTTTTTTGCAATTTTATATTTGGTGTGGTCTAACATTCGGTTGTAACTATTTGGTGTATGCAGTCAGAAATAGTTAGAAGACAAACCATGGAAGATACTTTATACTGTCGCACACAACTACGATGACATCCGAGCCATGATATGGGGTCATAAAATAAATATTACTACCATATCAGATTGCTGTATAATAAACCATTAATTTATATAGTAGTGAAAGCTCAAAGCCATTTACTGCACTGTTAAAGCATGTATTAAACACAGTCTTGCCTTGTGCTATTCATCACATTCCAGATGTGATTCATGACCTGTGTCGTTACGGACGAGACCCCCTTGAGATGTACTCCATAAAATGACACACCAGGGAACGATCAAACAATGGAATTTACACTTTTTGTAACGTAAATGTTTTTTCGTAATCCGTTTTTCCGTTTTGAATAATAGCCACTGAATGTTTCGAGATGAAGTTCATCTCGAAACATTCAGTTCTTTGTTCTATTGGGTTGTTAAAATTTTAAGCGACCTCTTTGAGCGACCTCTCTTATGATCCATCTTTCATTTAACCTTTCCATCATGTCCTATATTCTCTGAGAGGGCTTTTCAAAATTGCACCTCAAAGGCCTACCTCTTTTGACCCGTTAGTCACACTAACACATCTTGCTTCTAAGGACACTTCACCACCAACAAAAAAACAAACAATAAATGGTCAGTGTTGAGATGAAGTTGAAAGTGACTATGGCTGCTTCATGTCTTCTTCCTTAGGGCAGAAGATCCTCAGGAGCTGCAGTTTATATTTTCGAAAGACTTTGTTAGCAGGGGGGTATAGAGACAGGAAGATGTGAATGGTCGTAAAAGCATGAAAGATGTTTTATCAATTACCTTCATGAACCCAACATTTTAGTTTCCTCCTGTGAATAGATGCTATCCAATATGTGTGTGTGTTTGTGTGAGAATGTTCTTGTTGCATGTATGTACACAATACATACACAAATGTATGGTGCTTGTGCACATGTGTGAATCTTTCATCAATCTTTATGTGATTGTGTAGTGTGTGTTTGTGTGTGAATGGGCAGCGTGCGGTGTGGGTGTTTATATGTGCTGTGTGTGTGTGTATTTGTATGTGTGAATGTGCAATTTGTGTGTGTTTTTGCATCTGTGTGTCTGTGTCTGTGTGTGTTTGTGATTGTGCAGTCTGTGTGTATGTTTGTGTGTGTTCTTGAATGTGCAGTATGTGTGGTTGTGTGTGCCATTGCAACGAGAGCCAGTGCATTCTCAAAGGGCTCATTAATTATAACAGGAGTCATTATGCAGATAAGTGTGAGCTCAAATATCGGTGCCAGAGATAAGAAGAAAATCCATTGCTTTTGGGCCTTTTCTCAACTTTCTAATCACCTGTCTAGTGCAGATATCAGGGAATGTGCTTCATCCACCCCATGTTTCTCTTCCTCTTCGTTCTTTGCCTTCTTATTTTTCTAACTTCCACTGTAGTTGTCAGTAAATTGGCTCTTCATCATTAGCATCACCATTATCATTACCATTTTCGGCCTATTTTTCCCCAAACAGTTTTCCTCTGTATTTCCTTTTAAAATAAGAAATTAGATTTTTTTTCATTTAATATTTTATACTGTCCATCAAGTAACAACTGTGTGTGTGTTTGTGCGCGCGTGTGTGTGTGTGTGTGTGTGTGTGGCTGTATTGTGAGTGGGTGATTGCAGCCAGATTTCCACAGATGCGGCTAAAACTCTTTGAAAATGCTTCCTACCTCACATCTATTACTCTTGGGCACGTTCACACATACAGCCTCACTATCTTACGCACACACACATACACATACACAACCATACACACATACTCACAATCTTACACGCACACATTCTCACAATCACACATACACACTCACAATCAAACACACACACACACACACAATCACACATTTGCAATCACACACATACACACAAAAATGTAAACACATTCACACAATGGCATATCCTAGTGTACTGTAGTATCTGTTCAATAACAATATGTGTGTGTGTGTGTGTGTGTCTTTGTGTGTGTATTGATATACACATATCTACCAGAGTATCCATAGGGATGGCTGTCTTGCTTAGTTTGATCACAGCGATCATAGCGAACTGTTGCATTGTTTTGATCCCAAACAGGTGCATGCTGGGACTGTGTGACATCGACTTACCTGCAGCTTTACACATGAATGTTTCCTGTAGGACCAGGCTAAAGTGGGTCACACGTCAGTCGGGAAGCAGTGAGAGTAGTGTCACGTAACAGATAAGAAACAAAGGAAATTGTGTTTCTTTCAGGGTGGTGTTATTGGAAAAGACAATGGGGAAATAGCTCAGTCTGGTCGGTATGCACTGAATGCCATCAGAGTCTGTGTTTCCTTTATCGAAAATAACACTTTGGATGTTTTGGACCACACTGTCGTCACATTGAGGTTTTCTAGTTGTTTTTCTTGTGCGCTCAGAGTGGCGCTCTCTGATGGAACACCTTCAGCAGATTCCAGCGTAGAATGTAATATAAATCAGATCAGAAAAAAACTGCAAGCTCACTGCCAATCTGCGCTACTGCTCTGAAACGAAAAGTGACTGTCTGAAATAGTAAAACTTTTTTCATGTACACGTTTTCTAAAAAAGCACCCAGTTAACTTATCAATTGGTATCGAAAATATTGTAATTGATTGCCATAACAAAAATTATAATTAAACAAATGGTTTAGACACTTTTCCATTTAATCAAAAGTCACAAGCATCACTTAATAAGTAATTTGACTCAATAAGTCGCTTACGTTCATTGGGGTCACAGGATACCTCTACGCCCCAGTCTCTCTGAAGTAGTTGACAAGCTATACTGTCCCCCATCATCTAGAAATACTGTTGCTGCACATCAGGACTTATGGGAGCTCGTGATTAGGGCAACCTCAGAAGCATACCAATGATTCTTGACTCTCAGAGGATAACCGACAACCTCTCGAAGAAGATAGACTGAGGATAAATGTGTCGGAGAAACACAACCCAAGCCACTCAATCCCAAAACACCTGGATGATGAGCCTAACCTTTGTCAGGCTCTCTTTTACCTACGGTTCAGACTGCTCTTTGTTCCAGTAGTACAAGGGTGTAACTTGGCAAGAAGTATTCACATGCTCCTGGATCTGAAGTGTTTGGCTTTGTGGATATCCACCCCTCACCATCTCTGGATGGCTGGGAATTCATTGGACCCACTGCTCTCTGTTGATGATCCACTGTATTGGGCTCTTCTGGACTCTGAGAAGGAACGTGGAGACACTGAGAAGATCAGTGTATCTGGCTGCCTTCGTCACAGCTCCTCATCTTGTGGACATCGCACTCCAGACCTGTTTGAAGCCGATGGTCAAAGAGCTGATTCTGACGATTCGATGCGCTTTCCTTGGTTAGAGTTAGGTTCAAACAACGGTGAAATGGCCTCTTCCGTCCTCCCGCCACAAGGAATATTGGTTGATGGCTTCTTACACTTCAGCCTTGACCGCCTTGGCCGATGGGGGCCATTTTAACCAACTTGATTCTGAACTCCTGTTGATAATGGAATCCGAGGCAGACAAAGGTGCGCAAATGGACACACGCCACGTCGGCGCGAGGTCAATAAAAAAACGCTGTACCTCCGACTGGGGTCGCATCTGGCTGATCGGCAGCACAAGCAGATGTCACACCTGTCTCCAAACGACCTTGAGGCCATTGCTCTCTTCTGCTGCCAAGGATCACGGCTCGAAGACAAAGAGAAGAGGAGGCTGCTGCTGGTGGATCTTCCACCTGTTCCATCGAGGCAAAGACAAGAAGTCCAAAACCATTGATTGAGTTACATTGTATTGTCTTTTCGGTGTATTGCCTACAGTAAAAGTCTTTCGGGCATATTCCAGCACTAAACACCTTAGTGCTACACTGGTGTCTCTTTTTGTTATCAGCAGGAGAAGTATTAGTCAATTAAATAGTATACATTGTTCTATTTGCAGAACACACACCACACACCATTCAAATTAGGATCACAATGTGGCATTTTGGCCTCAAGTCCTTGTCAGCAGATCGATCTTGTGTGCCCTGTCTTGGTATGCAATTCTGCAATATTGACTGCTTAAAAGGGGAATTGTAAAGAGAGATCATTTAAAATGCACGAGTGAATTAAAGTACATTCAGTTGAATTGCATTGAGTTCTTGATGATGCAAACAATAACTGAAGATACATTTCACTTGGATTATTTCCTGGAATCACCTGGCAAAGACTGCACACAACTCATCATCTGCTTCCTGCATCTCTGCAATTGGATCTACACTGAACACACCTTAAACACACACACACACACACACACACACACACACACACACACACACTGCACATTTGTTTTGTCGAGGTGGTACCAATACAAACAAGCTAGAAAATAATTGAAGGATGGCGGGGGAAAATCCATCGACAAAGTAATCATCGACCGCGTTAAACGAGCTTGCAGCCCACCTTCAGTTAGGCAACACGCTGTGCGTGGTCATTTAGATATTGAGACATATGGGCCCATGTGTCAAGATATTACACACACACACACACACACACACACAAATTGTCACAGACACATGTACACACACCCAGGATCGCAGGAAAAGCATGCTAATAATATTCGTAGGGCTCACCCCAGGTGTTGCTGCGGCGATGCCCTAATGACTGTGGAGCAACAAAAGGCCTGTTTGAAGGCTGTCACTTTGAAGCCATTCGCCAGCACCACCGCCACGCTGCTCTGTCCCAATGAAACCTTTATTAGCCATATGCTAGAAGCAGGACATCAGAGAGCAGGCAGTTAGCATGCGCTAATCAGTCAGTATGCCAGCCAGTCACTGGAATATAGCAACACTTTGTGTATTCTGGGGGAAAAAAATACATTCTGGGTGCGGCTTTCTTCTCTCAGCGCTGCGTTGGAGTGCATTTCCTGGGCTGATAGCTAAAAGTAACAAACTAAACTAGTGACTGATCAAGAATATTCTGCTTGTAATGCCTGGTTGGTTCTCAGAGTTAGTTGAAAAATAGAGCTTTGATATTTGAATTGCTATGTGTTTGCACGTACTATGTGTGTATGTGTGTGTCTGCATGTGTGTGTGTGTGTGAGTGTGTGTGTGTGTGTCTTGAGGAAGACACCTAGCAGTTCCTGGCAGTTACCAGAGACCTTGGCAGCACATCTCTCAACACCCTAGATGCTATTGATTAGCTGACCGCCCACTCCCCCTTCAGGAGTGACACTGTTGTCGTTCACTTACTATTCCTCTGATAGATAGACACTGTAGGACCACACAAAAAAACACACTCAAATGTCAGGGTTCAGTCGGACTCAGAGGCACCTCTTTGTTTGGGGCGTGCACATGTGTGTGTGCCTGTGTGTTTGTGTGTGTGTGTATGTGTCTACGTGTAGTTGTGTGTGTGTGTGTGTGCATTTGCGTGTGTGTGTGTCTGTCTGTATGTGTGTGTGTATGTATGTGTGTGTGTGTGTGTGTGTGTGTGTGAGCCTGTGGTTGTGTGTGCCAGTGTTATTTAGTCCTTTTTTTTGTGTTTGTTTGTTTGAAATTGACTTGCCCGTCACAAAATGTGAATGCGGGGTTCTCGCCTTAAAAACCACGTGAGATAACAAGATATGATGGTACAAACACACACACACACACACATAGCACGCACGCACAGGCATGCAGACTGATTGAGATGGGTCGGAATGGGAACTGTTGTTGTTTGATGGCCCGAGCCCCTCGTGCGAGCCCTGCCCGCCACTGATCCACCACACCTATCGATCCTGCGAGAGGAGGGGGAGGAAACACAGTGGGACACACCGTAAGAGAGAGAGAGAGGGAGAGAGAGAGAGAGCTAGAGTGACAGGGAGAGAGTGACAGACAAAGACGTACGCACACATAGCCCAGTCTAGCCAGGTCTTACACTCCGCACCCCCAGCCCGCACATGCACATACACACACACACACACACACACAGACGCACACGCTCACACACGCACACGCACGCACATGCACGCTCACACACGCTCACACACGCTCACACACACACACACACACACACACACACAAACACACCAGGTACAGGACACTTTGTACCCACCCTGTGCCATTCATCTGTACTCACCTCATCGATTCCCGCCGCTGAAATACGTTGCTGTTTATTCGCATTCAAGCCACCACAGCAAGCCGTCAAAGAGACGAATCGATCGTGTGCATGCGTACCTTCAATGGGAGTATGGGAGTTCACGGATCCATTTGTCTGTGCGGGGGGGGGGGGGGGGGGGGGGGCGTATGGTATATCTTATATGGTGACGATCCATGTAAAAGATCGACTTCAGAATAAATCTCGTTTTGTTTAGTTTTTTCGGTGGGTGGGGGCTGGAGGGGGGATTTAGTTCTAGTTCTTGTTATTTATCGTTCCTGTATGTCAACCTATCGAATGCTGTCGAAACCGAGGAGAGGCTTATTTATCTGCCCTTTATCGTATTTAATTTCAACGGCTAGAGTTTTGTTTTCTATCCGAACGGCTCCGCAGGGAGCGACCCTCCGTGAACCGTTCTGCCGTAGCGGCGAGTCACGACCTTCATGCTGAGGCTAAACAACAGCCAACACGTAACAAAAACACAAAGGGTCAAAGGTCCCTACGCGATCCCAACCTATATATACATTTTTACAGTCGGATGGAGTAGCCACCACCCACCGCCCACCGTCCCCCCACCCCACCGCCCACCGTCCCCCCACCCCACCGCCCACCGTCCCCCCCCCCCCCACCGTCCCCCCCCAGCCCTGCTTGCGGCAACGCGCTGACCTTTAAAGGGAACCGTGTCGCCGTTATTGTCTGCCAGGGCAATAACTGTCGGGACACTCGGTCCACTCAGGGTGCGCCAGAGCCCGTTTCCACTGCGCCACAACCCGGGATCTCTGGGTGGCTTTCTATATATATTTTTTTTTTATCCTCTCCTTGCAGCCCTAACACCAGGACACACACACACACGCACACGCACGCACACACACTCAAAGGTGAACGGGCACTTGAAAGGGGACAGTAGCACTATAAACTCATTCGTCTACAGTCGCTTGATGTGCATGCTCACGCACACACGAATTACGCACACGCACACACACACACACACACACACACAAACACCCGCACACACACACACGTACACTCAAAGTGCATGTGAGAGTGCTATACTCTATAACCATCAGAGGTTCTCAAAGGCAGCGGGGAACGGCACAGTGCTAAAGGTCACAAATTTCCACGTATGACCTAAAAGGTTAAAAGCAGCGTGGCTAAAAATAGTAGACACCACCATCATTACCACCATCCCCCTTACACATTTCACCACCCCATCACCAACAACCCCGTCAACCCTACCACCACCGAACACCTAAACTGTCTTGTGCCATGACCCCATTATAAAATTCATTATCTGTGCTAATTCGACCTCCTACATCCCTTCACTGCCGTCGCCATCATCATCGTCACCATCATCATCATCATCATCATCACAATCTTCCTTCTCATTGGGTCTTCAGGTCTTTCTGTTTTTAACAACAGCTCCATCAACTGTTGTTGCGTTACACACTGGAACAATTCATTAAAACAACTAGTACATGCATGGCATGGCAGCACACACGTTGCTAAAGTTAGGGGTTCGATTCCCACAGGGGCCTGATTATCTGTATGCCCTGTGTGCATTGGTGGCTGCTATGCCTAAAATAGGTAATAGTTATCTTAATAACCTTTTTACCTGTTTTATTCAATTCAATGGTGCATTATTTATGGAGTATTTTGTTTCATAATCATTTTTACAAGCCTCTGGTTTGATGCTCTCCTTCTGTCTGTCTCACCTTCTTTCAAATTGTTTGCGATGTTTCATTTACATCTTAGTTTAACTTTAGTTGTTTGACAGCTGGGACCTCACATCGGGCCTAAGCGTTAGCCTTTCCGGAGACAACCAAAACATTTACGTCCATCCATTTTGTTGCAAGACCCAATTGCGTTGTTTACATTGGCCTGTTACTGTGGAATATACTGCGGAATAATGTGTGGATTGTTCGAGTGTGTCTTGCCTACATGTGTGTGTGTGTGTGTGTGTGTTTTTGTCTGCTTGTGTGTGATCATGTGAGGCATCCCATCCACTGATTTCGGGCTAAAAACATTTAGAAAAAGTGATATTATAAGGAGTGCTTGCTGTTGATGTTCCTGTTCAACCAAGCTTTCACCCAGACAAGAGGCCTCTCAATGTTCCTCTCAACCTCTTGTGTGACAGTGTGTGTGTGTGTGTGTGTGTGTGTGTGTGTGTGTGTGTGTGTGTGTGTGTGTGGGTGTGTGTGTGTGTGTATTGTGGACTCTTCTTATTGGTTGCATTCATCCGAGGTAAACCAGCCCACAGGTTTTATGGCACAATGGTTCGAGGTCACATGACAAGATCAAGACACAAGAGAATCATAGTGCTGGCTCTTTCTCTCTCTCTCTATTTTTCTCTCCCTCCCTCCCTCTCTTTCTCTCTGTCTCTGTCCCTCTCTAGTCTTTCACGCCAAATGAAGCCCACGGGAGTGAGGTTTATGAACACCCACACCCACATCTCACACAAACACACGCACACACATTCAATCACACACTCATTCACACACACCCCTCCGAACACACACTGTCAAACTAGGTCGAGCTAGTGTGATGACGCATTGGTCGCTCATCATGTAACCGGGCGACATCGTGGCTTCACCTTCCAGTGTGTCAACGATGTGGGAGAAAATCACTTGTAGAGTGACCCAGGTTCAATTCCCGCCTTGCGATCCTTTACAATGTAATTGTACCTCTCTTCACTTTGTTTCCTGTATCGCCATACCTGTCCATGAACTCAAAATGCCTGCAAAAATACATACATTTACAAAAGGAAGACTTGACATGGTTCCTCTCTTGGTAACATAATACAGTCTGAATTATGTCCCTTTCCAGTGCTTGAGTGGAGTGATAGGGGTTTATCCATACAGTATGTCACGTATCTCCCCAGGAGCACAAATGGTAATTCTGGCTTTGCAGTGGGGTGAGGTTGGGTGGGGGTGGGGCGTGGTGGTGGTATTGGAGTTTGGATGTTGAATCATCGCCGTCGGTCATGGTCCCCCTCTCCTAGCGAAAGACTTGGGCGGAGGACAAAGAGGGAGTCTCGGAGAGGGAGATTCCCCTGAGAATCTCCTTAGATTCAGGCTGGATCAAAACAACAGGAACAGGACGCAGGAAACAACGTGCTCTTACTGAACAGAGAAAGATAAGCGGTGACTGGATGATGCGCGGTGTGAATGATTGTTGGTAAGGATGGAGAGCGGGGTGCCTCAGGAGAATGTGTGTGGCTGTGTCAATGGTAATATGTCCTTGCATGTGTGTATGTGTGTGTGTGCGTGTCCCCGGTTGTCTTTGTTAAGTTGTTTGTGTTCTTTCCTTGTGCGCTCACAGGCAAATGTTTATGTACGTGGATGCGTGCATCCGTGTGTTCGGGTGCACACGTTTGCGTAGTACACTGTCGCATGCGCGCGTACTCTGATCACAGACCGTAATGACGGTAAAGCTACTGCTCAGGAAACACTAACCATACCATTCACACTACTGGGTCTGCAGCGCCGCGTTCCCAGTCTGAAAGCTTCTGTTTTCAAGAGATGACCAAGTCCTGTCCATCCTGCTTGTTTATCAGCTTCAATCACTTGTGGCTCTCAGCTGATATAAGAGTAAAAAAAAAATAGGCTAAAGAAATAAATCAAAAGTACACACTGCCAATAAAAGTGTTTACACCAAAATAAAGTTAAAAAAAGAAAGATAGTGCTAATGAAATGTGTTTTATGACCTTATTTGTACTGTGAAGCAGTGTGGGCTTGGTGGAAAGTATTGTGATGGGGCTGTTCACAGTTCAGGGCTATGGGACCAGATGAGAGGTACACTGCGTTTTTACCGTGATACAAAAAGCCAACCTTCGAGGGTGATTGACCTCCCCCAAAAAAAACAAAAACCTTGTCGATTTATTCAAGGAGAGCACCGTGTGATTGACCCTCATTTCAGGTTATTAATAAAAACACACCAAAAGAACGATTTAAATGACACGAAACCAAGGTCCATGGGAGTGTTAACCCAGACGCCAGACGGGTCAAAGGGGAAATCATCTAGTCAACAAGTGAAACAGTGTGTGATTCTCTCACTGTTGTCGAGTAGCTCCTCTTTAAGTCCACTAATAACAGCAGCTCATTGGTCACCTGTTTTCCACCGCCATTTACCTGATCACGTTCGTAAGCCTTCAAACACAGCAGACATTTGAGTGCAGCATGCATCAGGCCTCTGATACAGGATACAGCTTTTGGAGATTTCTGACCCTGATGATAGGGAGATGTTGGGGAAACTGACAAACAAATGTTGACACATACGAGAAGTGCAGGGATTGTGCTACAACGCCACCACACACACATGCCGACACACACAAGCACACACACACACACACACACACACACACACACACACACACACACACACACACATACACGCATACAAGCAATAAATCCAAGCCTTGATATTAAGGCAGAAAGGGTAGGGGATTTAAGAGGTCTAGCAGATGCCAGCCGTTCATTTAAATTCATTTGAGAGAGAGAGAGAGAGAGAGACGAGAGAAAACAGTAAGTACAAAGAGCTTCTGTCTGTTCCGTTCTTGTCTGTAACTACAAATCCCTCTTGTACGATTTGTACACCTATGGGTTTGCCTGTCCCTGTCATTATACCCACCGCCCACACCCTATTACCCCCACCCTAAGATGAACAATATCTAACAGGTGTGTCGTCGGTGAAGGGTGGTGCAAAGTGATCTTTGGGTGTAACGGTACGGTTATTCTATTCCTAATACCCCCCTTCTGTAAAACAAACAAAACTCTCAAACTCGATTTCATGTTTCGACAAGCCACGCCCCCCTCCACCCAATGACACGCCCCCTCTACCCAACACCCTTGACCCCGTTATACACCTCCTGTGGGACACTCCGATTATTCTCATTTCCCATCTTGTCGCGAGTTAACCCGACCTTTCTTCCCCCCCCATCCCCTCAACCAACCTCCACCACCTCCACCTCCCTCCAACCCCCACCCCCGGCACTGCGGGAATTAAAGTGGTGACAGGTTATCATAATCCTATTTCAGAGACAATCACTGCAGAGGGAACCTCGCCACTGGGACGCGGGAGACCTCCATAGGGAATCGAACAGGCGCTCGTGGATTAAATTATGCTGGGGGGAAGGGGGAGGGTTTGGAGGGATAATGAAGGGGTCCAACTGATGAAAATATATTTTCTTTTGTGAGGTAGCGCTGTTCTCCCCCTACCCTTGAGTGTATTATTGGATGTCGATGAACTGGGTTGTATATGTGTGTGCGCAGCGCGGCGAGGCATGCATGCAAACGCGCAAGGGCACACACTCAGACACATGCACAAATGCAAATAGTACACACAAACACATATATACGCATGCATGAACATACACACACACACACAAATGAAAATAATACACACAAACACCTATGTATGCGTGTGCATGTACACACACCTACACACAAACATACAAATACGTAAAAACACATACACATACATGCAAATAATGTACAGAGACCCATACACATGCACACATGCATGTACACACACACACACACAAACACTCTATGCAAATAATACACACAAACACATACATGCATGCACACACACATGTACAGACACACACACACATATATATCACAACATCTACATCTAACTCACAACGTTAGGTTGGTTGGACCTCAAATATTTGTGTGTGTGTGTGTGTGTGCATGTAACTGTGTGTACATGCATGTGTGTAAGGGGGTGGAGGTGGTTGGCAGGGCTGAGGAGGGATGGGCGATGGGGGTGGTGTCTCAGCAGCAGCAGCCAAAGACGGTTTTTATTGTGTTATTGTACACTCTGTCTTCAGTAGTGCAATATCTGCTCTCAAAATAATGTCACTGTCTAATGAAGTAAGGCTCTCTCTCTTTATTATTTATCCCCCCCCCCCCCCCCCCTCACACCATCCCCGCCCGCTCCCTCCTCCCCCACCCCCAGCCGTCACAGGCCGAGCGCTTCCCGGCTCCGCTTCATTTTGAGCCTCTGTTGGAGAGCTCCACCAGCTCTTCCGAATGCAACACATTTGAATTTTTATGTGATTTCCTCTTTTTCTTTGTTTCCTAAAATTCATTTATATTGTGTTTATTTCGGAGTTTGCCAAGAGTTTGGGGGAAGGGGCTATCATTTTAGAACCGCTGGCAAAGGCAGTGAGTCTGGATTGTGATGCGTTCAGGGGTTTTTGTCTAACGTGCAAACACAACGTTGTGCGCGCGTGCACGTCTTCATTAGCTGTTCAAAGAACGGGAGATTTCTAATTGCTCAATCTATGCAAAGCTATGAGAATGAGATCAGTGAGGACATAGACTGGTGATTTCTACATAATCTACGAGATATAGAAGTGTAACACATACATACATGCAGCTGAGAAAATTAGCTGCAGGCAGGCGGGATCGTGGTTTGGGCGTTTCACTCCCAGCCAAAAGGTTGTGGGTTTGAAACCTGTTGAAACCTTGAAACCCACAACCAGTGAGTGTGTGTGTCTACCTGCATCGTTTGAGCAAGATCACTTGCTCAAGGAAAAGTCACTTTGGAAAAAATCATCTTCCGAGCTGTGAGGATGACAGTCAATGTCATAATGTGTACGTTACAAGATTATCCAGTGATCAAAGTAACGTCTCTTTAGGTATAACAGTAAACATCCAGGAAATGGTCAAATAAATCATTGTGGAAGCAAAGGTTGCTGTACTAATGTTCTAATTACTTTTGTAGTATCATTGATTTTATTGCCACATTAAAAATTAAGGTTAATCACTTGTATATGTCCTATAGATCATCAACTGTAAAATAACTATGAATGACCTTTAGGAGTTTACGACCCTGTTTACAACAGGCAATTCACAACTCACATTTACATTCAAAACAAATGATCTTCCATTTAGCTGACACATATCTCTTCCGTATACTGTTTGAATAACAAGTGAACAACCAAACACACACTTTAATAATGGAAGGTGAACACAGGTCTGCCAGGTCTGCATAAAACAGCTGTTTTCTTCCCAGGCCCTTCATCCAGCTGTTTTTCCTCAAGCATTGGACAATACGAACATGAGAATACACAATTGCCATCGCAATAAATAATACGTTTAAAAAAAATGCTGTTAGCGATTAACATGGCAGCATTCCATCTAAACTTGACTAGCTGCTCCAGTAAGTGTGCATGTATGTGCTGACACACACACAAACACACACACAAATACAGACAGACAGACAGACACACACACACACACACACGTTTGTTGAGGGGTGAAGGGATCAGAAAGCCTAATCGTGCATCATTTTCTTATGCATCAACCATCACACCCGCCCGCCCCACCCAAAGACCCCCTCCCCCCAACCCCACTCCCACAGCTCAATGCATCCCCTATACCCAAGCAATCAATCATACACTATGATGCACACATATAATTGATAACACACACAACACACCCATGCATCACTGCAGAGGAGCCTGAGGGTGTATCTACTGTTTGTGTGTGTGTGCTTGGGTGAGTGTGTGTGTCTACTTCTGTATTTGCTTGTGTGTGTGTGTGTGTGTGTGTGTGTACACACACACACACACACACACACAAGCACAGACAGAAGTAGACAGTAGTGTTTGGTTGTGTGTGTGTGTGTGTGCGTGAATGTGTGTGTGTGTAGGTGGAGGGTTTGAAACCTGAGATGTGCCATCAGGCCATTATGAACAGACAGGGGGCAACTGAGATACACCCCAGAAGAAAAATCGAGCCATTTGTGGCGGATGTGTTGGAACAGAACAAAGATGACTCTGAACTACTAGCACCAGCGTCCTACGGATCCTTATCCCTCCTCCTGTCCATTTTTCTTCTCCCTTGTTTTTGTTGTTGTTGGGTTTTCCCCGGAGCAATTGCGGTTGTGCCATTGCTCGATACCCGACCGTTGTTTGTGTATTTGATTGGCTGTCTGCCGGTGGTTTGCCTAAAGATGCGGTTCGCATCTTGCATGCATTTCCCCTCCAATTAAGCCTTCATTGGGTGGGGATGCATGTGTGAGGAGGGACACGTTTGTTTATTTTATATCTCTCTCAACACAAAATCATGGTGCATTTTAAGTCTCTCTCTTTTTCTCTCTCTCTCTCTCAAGGCCTTTTTTTTTTTTTTTTTGTGGCAACTGCCGCCCCACTGACCTGATAAAGAAAAATGTCCCACAGCCGATCTGGAATTGGTTGTCTTCGGCAATTCCGCGCTTAAATATTTTAGGAGACATCGCTTTGAAATGGCCACAAAGGGATACAGGGCAGGGAAATCAAGAGATTGGAGAAGGGAAAAATGTAAGCGCCGTTATGCTATGGTAGTTTAGATGTCCTGTGCCCCCCGCCCCCCTCCACACACACACACAACCCCACCCCTTGCTTACCCAGCTGGGTCCCCCCCCCCCCCCCCCCAGCTCAGCCCAGATAGGAACAGGGAGTGGGTGGGTGAGTGAGTGGGCGGGCTGATCTGGTGGTTTCTCTGCGGGTGAACAGCCATAAATACATTTTTGATTTTCTAACCGGGGACCAAAAGCAAAAAAAATAATCAACAACAAAAAAGAGAACACAACAAAGTATGAGACATTAGGCACATTGATCAGGTCTGAGTGATGGAACAAAGCAGCAGCCGCAGTGACCTTTCCCTGGTTTGAAGGCATACAATTCCTTGTCCAGCGTCTCCAAGGGGGCCCATGCACCCGCAGACAGCATTAACACAAATTACCCAGAGTCCGCTGTTAAAGGGCTGCATCAATTCCGCCGCGTGCCGTTATTAGCAAACGGCCAATAAAATGCTGGAAAGCTATTGTCCTGCATAGTCAAGTGCACGTACACACACGTACACACGCACACACACACACACACAGCGAGACACTGTGAGGTCTATTGGGGACGAGGTGATTTACAGCTGTGGAAGGTTGCGGCTGAGGGAGATTTACGGAGCGCCTCACCTACCGTTCCGTGACACTGCAACTAATCACATCCCTGAGATACACACACAGGGTTTGTGTCTTCTCTAGTTTTTCCTGTTAGGTTTATAAAAATTCAGTGTTCAGCGAACATTTGTTTAAATATCAAAGGGATCCCTTTTCTAGATGTGGTTCTTGTTATAATCATGCTATTCATCTAGCTATTTACCGATTGATATATATCTATATATCGATTTTTCTTCTCTCTCTCTGTTTCTGTCTCTCGCTGTCTCTTTCTCTCTCTGTCTCTGTCTATCTAGCTATCTCTCCATCTATCTGTCTATTGAAGGGTACATCAAATAGGTACTTAAAACTATAGTTTTAGATGTTAAAAAAAGAGATGAATCTGGACTGCTGTTTAGAATGTGATTCAAGTTTTCCACTCTTTTTTCAATCACAAGATTAATCAAAAAACAAAACCTTGCCTCTCCTTTCAAACGTTAGAATGATAAAAAAAAAAAACATAAAGACCCTCCTTCAAAAGACAACCCCCTAAACCCTTTTTCCAACTAAATTAGGAATTGGACGTAGACAGACGTAATTCGAGGCTGAGATGACAAACAGTCGCAGAAGTTGCCGAAAGAGTCATAGCCTCGTGCCGGAACAGGGGCGAATATGTGCGTGCGTATCGACCCTGGGTGTCATGTGTCATTTGTCCCGGGAATGAATGCCAATTGTAACCTTTCCCACCAAAGACAAAAATCGGATTTAATTGTGGGTTTTCTTTTCTCCAATGGAAAAGGGGCTCTGGATACCACCGTTTGTAGTTTGTAGTCTGCTTGTGTTTAGTGCAGCAACGCTCTCCTCTGTCGCTGTCCATGGTGCTGACGCCGTGGCTGACCCCGAAGCTTCACCAGCGGCATGATTAGGGTGTTTGAATCACAGATTCTGAAGTTCCAACCCCAAAACGTCTAGACACCCCAATCCCCCCTCTACCTGCTCCTTAATGGCACGGATGTGAGATTCACTGTTCAAGTTGCTTCAGAGAAAAGCCTTTGTGACTAAGTACTTTAAAGTTCAACTGTCATCTAGCATCCCACCTCTTGGTCTACTTAAGTAGGAGTAAAATCAGAAGTGTTAAGTAGTGTTAAGTAAGTCCTCTGCTTGGGCCTCGTTCACTGCATGACCGAACAAGAAAACCAAAATCCTCAACGAGATTCCCAGAAACTAGAAATTGGTGAATAATGAATTGATGAAAAGGATGACCATGAATTAGGAAAATATTCACTGTCTAATATATAGAGGAGATACATAACTTAATAACAGATGGAACAAACAGTGGTGTTTTAAAGAAGTAAAATAAACTGTCCATCCGTATAGTACTCCACCCCGGATGCAGGATGCATCGATGGAGCGACACATCGCGGGGTGCTGTTGTTGTTGCGTGTTTAACCTTCTGACGATCATATCCAACCACATGCGTCGAACCTTTCAGCAAACGCAGGATCTTCAACTAAACTAGTGTCCGTTTGCAGTCAAAAAGGGGGGAGGGGGGTGATAAGGTCAGTTTGTCCAATCTAGTCTCTCGTACTCGCACGCACACCAACACACACACACACACACACATACACACAGACACACACACATACACACACACACACACACACACACTTTCATGTGAAGGCAGCAGGTTATCTGGCGGTCGCGTCGCATTCCATCACCGTTGCTCGGAACAGGATGTGTGTGTTTGTTTGGGGGGGGGGGGGGGGGGGGGGGGGGGAATAAAAAAGAATACAAAAACTGAAAAGAAAGAAAATACATGTTTTTTTATATTTCGTTTTTTCGATTCCCAACAAGATGTCCTGGAGCTCACCCCATGCGCCGAGAATAGCACCCATCTGCTGCTTCTCTTCGTCTGTTGGAGAGGATGCCGGGTTTTCTGGCCCCCGGAATTATAAGCTGTTGATTTCTGGAGAACAGTTGGACAGAGCAAACGACGAAGACAAAAACGGCTCGAGACACGGTGCTGTGCTGTCTGTTATTTGGTTCAAAAAGAAAAGTACTGGAACTGTTGATACTTCGGCACAACTTGAAGGAAGCTTTTTTTTTTTTATGGAAAACAAACCAGTGATTAAAATGCAGGGTTGGAAACACACTGAAAACACACGTGCTCGTGTCCACATCATCAGAGCGGGCATGAATATGAAACCATAACATAATGAGTATACTTACACGTGTAACGTATGGCGTGCATTCCCGTTTTAAACACTTGCAGTTGCTATTACATGTTCCCTCATTCCAACAGATGGGGGAATAGAGTGAATGATATTTACACGTTATTGCTTTCTTCGTTTCAAAATGTTTTCCCTGTGATTGTGTGTTGTTTTTTCTCAGGATCGCTTTCTGACGGACCACTCTCATTTCAATACACTATAAATATACATGTATATAATAAGGAGAGGTGTGATGCATAGTGCATAGTGCACAATGAAGCGGTGTGAAAAGTATTGTCTCTATTTCACAGACTAGTCATCCTAGGAATCCTGTAACAGCCCACAGTTTTCACACCAACTCTCATCCATGTGTGGGTGTGTGTGTGTGTGTGTGTGTGTGTGTGCGTGTGCATGTTTGTGTGATGTTTTGGTGTCTCCCCCCAAGACAAGGCGCACTACACTTTAGAATCCCAAGTTACACGGCCCCTCCCTTACCCAGATGGGCATTTTTGTGTGCTGGAGGAGCTGGCAGGCGGATGAGTGTGCGTGCGCATGTGCGAACGCGTGCACTGGTGTGTGTGTGTGTGTGTGTCCCTTTGTCAGACTCCCTCCATATGTCCCCCCGCGCAGTCTGTCTGGACTCACTTAGCATCCAGCGCTAACAGGCTAAAAGGCATTACAGGCTATTTAACAGGCTGTTACAGACGGGGTCATGGGAAATGGATGGATGGCAACCAGCGGCTCTGAACAGCGCTGTCTTTAAGTAGCAGTTAAGTGGCGGGTGCTCGACGCTGAAGGCAGTTATTGGACCCAGCGACACGCACTTGCAGTGCAAGGGTCCGTCTTTAAATGTGATTCAATTCCCCCCGCCTTTCTTTAAACTTCTTTTTTTTCTGACACACGATTCCTCCCACACCCCCATTCACACACACACATACACGCACATAACTTCTACACCGCGGTTTTCAGTACACACACACAGACACATACACACACACACAAGGACAGTAGACGTGCACCTAGCCGGTGCTCATAAAATGATAGTAACTGAATATTTTTTCTGACAGCTGTGTGGAATGCCCGTGGATTTCTTATTACATTTAGTTTTATATATAGAGAGAGAGAGTACAATAACAAATACTCTCTCTCTTGGTCTTGGTTTAAGGTTACAATTCCTTATGTCTCTCTCTTTATCTTTCTCTCTTTTTCATGCTGTCACCTTCTATACAGTAATCCAGTAACATGGATAGAAGTAGAGCGAGGGAGAGACATAGAGTGAGAGCATGAAAGAGCGAGAGAAAAGAAGTCAAAGGCAAATAATGAGAATGTGTAGAAAGTGGAACCCTGTCCATCCTGTCACAGATGGCTGTCGGCTCAGAGGGAAATGGCACCCATCCGAAGGGTGCTGGTGAGGAGGAGGAGGAAGAGAGAGAGAGAGAGAGAGAGAGAGAGAGAGAGAGAGAGAGAGAGAGAGAGAGAGAGAGAGAGAGAGAGAGAGAAAGCGCTTGTGGCATTTCTACCTTTTCATTTTTTCTTCAGGCGTCACTATAAGAGCTGGCAGTACAGCACTGACGGCCCTACGGGTCTCCGTGGTAACTGAGACACCAGCAACGGGGGCCAAGGATTTGTGTGTGTGTGTGTGTGTGTTTGTATGTGAGTGCAAGGCAGGGTGACACCTCTTCCAATGCAGATACAAGGAGGTGATAATTGTCTTGGCAACAGCCGCCTCGGTGCGCGTTGTGTTCTCACCATCGTCGCAAAGTCTGCCGCGGCCCGACTCCTCTCGCTATTCTGGATTTATTCTGGGCGTCTTTCCTCTGCAACCCCATCCTTATACATTGCTCTGTTTGCAAGTTAAAAAACACAACAACAAGCAATGGAAAAACACTGACTCAAGGAGAAGGGGAGGTGTTGTTCTAAATAAATACATCAAATAGGGGCGGGGAACATGGAGGAGCGAGAGTGTTTAAGGTTTAAGGACAAATGGGGGGTTGATAAAAGAGACCCACAAAGGGTGCACAGGAAAGCTCCAGATGTAGGTTGTTCTATTTCTGTTACTGTGCCTGGAACATGGTTTAAGATAAGAAGCTAACATTGCTTTAGCTTGTTGGAAGCATCCTTTTAGCCAAGTCGACTCGTTCAGAACATCTTTTCATATTTCAGAGGCGTTTAACGGCTTTCTATCATCCGAAACCTTTCTCTCCCCACTGGAGGGGTCTGGACATACCAATAGCAAAAGGGCACATCGCTTACATATGGACCTCACCCCACCCTCACACCCTACCCCACCACCCCACCACCCAAACCCCACTGCTAGTCGGGTTTCTAAAGGCGTCCTCCAAGCTCTTCTGGCCTCTTGCCCCGCACATACTCAACCCCCCCCCCCCCCCCCCCCCCCCCCCCCCCCCCCCCCCACACCCTCCATCTGTGCCGGCCATCCTTAAAAGGCACACACTCACACACACAAACTCATACATTTAACCAAAAAACGTGAAATAAAATGGGTTTTTCAAATAATAATGTCCCTAAACAACAAAGATGGCCAAAGCTACAACAATAACAAGGTATTTGAATGTTTTGTGGTTGTTGTTTCACCAGGAATAGGCGCTAACTGTCCCTGCTTCGGCACTATCTCTTTCCAAGAGGAAGTTCATTGTGAATATTCTAAACTATCCATCTACCAATTAATTTCATTGCAACTTCCAACATTCAAGTCTTCCAGTCTAGCTGCAAAAGAGGTTATTTTGTTTTGTTTTGACTCATTTGGGGCAAAAAAGGTGAAAACTTCTTTAAACTATAGAGTGTCCGGAAGCACAGTGAACGAATAACTATCCATAATCATTTTTAAAATTGTTCACTTATTTTTGACAATGGCAACTTTTGGTGACTGTAATTGGAAATCTGAAAACAGTTATGCCGTCTGCATCTTTAAAAAAAAATCTCTTCCCCTCGTTTTCAAGTGTCATACCGGGGCCAGGGATTTGTGTGTGTGTGTGTGTGTGTGTGTGTGTGTGTGTGTGTGTGTGTGTGTGTGTGTGTGTGTGTGTGTGTGTGTGTGTGTGTGTGTGTGTGTGCGTGCGTGCCTGCGTGCGTGCGCAAGGCAGGGTTATGCCTCTTCCAATGCAGATACAAGGAGGTGATAATTGTCTTGGCAACAGCCGCCTCGGTGCGCGTTGTGTTCTCGCCTTCGTTGCAAAGTCTGGCGCGGCGCGCGGCGCGGCCCGACTCTAGCTATTCTGGATTTTATTGGACTTCTTTCCTTCCTGTGCAACATCATCCTTATACATTGTTCTGTTTGAAAAACCAATGGAAAAACACTGACTGAAAAATGTTAACTTTTTAATCCGCTTAAATTTTTTATTATGAACTATAAAGTGTTCTGAAGCACGCTGAACGAAAACCTTTCCTTGATCGTTGAAAAAAAAGTATATTCATTTTTGATTTTGAATTAGACAATGCCACATTTTTGGGACTGTAATTGAAAACCTGTAAACAGTTGTGCCATCTGTATCTTTTTATTCGTTTCTAGACAGACAGACAGACAGACAGACAGACAGACAGACAGACAGACAGACAGACAGACAGACAGACAGACAGACAGACAGAGAGAGAGAGAGAGAGAGAGAGAGAGAGAGAGAGAGAGAGAGAGAGAGAGAGCTGGGTAGGCCTGTCTTTTGAGATTACATTTCCTGGTATCTTTCCTGTAATTTCTTACCTTAAATAGGCCTATCTGCAAAGTAATTATTTTTCTTCCATATATGTCACTTGCTGTGCAGTGAAAATAGATAATTGTGAGAATGATACTGTTGTAGAGTAGGATATGACCACTAGGGACAGTAGTGCCTTTGTTGGGCACAGGAACTTACCGCTCTCCCCCGAGTTAGAAGTTGATGCATGGTCACCATCAATAAAGAGTTATGAGCAAAGTCTGTGCCAGTCCAGTTACTAATTAGTATTCCCAAAATACTACATTGGCGACGAGGATAATTTGGAATATGGAATCGGTGAAGACAGGACGTTTTTACTGAGTAAGTGACGGCGGAACCTAGTAACAGGCTAGTTTGTTAGGAAAAGCTAAGAGTGTGACGCTATCGACGTTGGGCAAGCTAGCGAACGCTTCGCTCTCTCTTTGGCAGCAGTGACTGGACGACAGACAAGATGGCAGGCACATTCGGGTCGGTGGCACCATTTGACAACAAGACACAAGTGTGGGAAGAATATTGCAAAATTCTGGAGCAGTTTTTTGTTGCAAATGAGATCGACGATGCTGTAAGGAAAAGGGCCATCCTATTGAGCTGTGTGGGCGCGCGGACCTACGCATTGATGAGGAACTTACTGAGCCCGGCAAGGCCAGGAGAAAGGTTATATGATGACTTGGTGAGTCTACTGCAATCCCATTTCAATCCTAAACCGAGTGAAACAGTACAAAGATGGAAATTCAACTCAAGAAATAGGAAACCTGAGGGAAGTGTAATTGATTATGTGGCGGAGCTGAGGAAGCTCGCGCAGGACTGCAACTATGGGGACTCGCTTACAGTGATGCTACGTAACAGATTAGTGTGCGGCATAAATGACGACAGAATACAGCGGAGACTTTTGTCAGAGGATGGTTTGATATTTGACACGGCGCTAAAGAAAGCGCTGGCCATGGAAGCGGCCAACAAGGACATAAAAGACTTGAATTCTATGAGCGATGGAAAAGGGAGCCGACCTGTGGCGGGGTCCGTTTACAAAGTGGACGCCCGCTCAAAGACGCAGCAGCGGGGGAGCGCCAAATGCTACAGATGTGGCGGGAACAGCCACTTGGCAAACGAGTGCAGGTTCGCGGGAGAAAAGTGTCACAACTGCGGTAAGACAGGGCACATAAAGCGGGCCTGCAAACTGGCATTGAAAGAGAAATCGAGCGCTCAGGGACGTACAAAGGTTAAAGGGGAGAGAGAGAGAGATTCAAAAAGTGCACATTTCATACAGGAAGAGGAAGAGAGTAGTGAGGAGAGTAGTGAGGATGTATTCACTATTCACAGTATGAACACTACCATTCCCAAAGTACCTCCTCTCAGGCAATATTTAACAGTAAATGGATGTAAGGTAAATTTTGAGATTGATACCGGCTGTAGTGTAACAGTAATGTCACAGTCAGAGTATGCTAAGCTATGGAAGAAGGCAAATGTGCCAGAGCTAGGTACATGTCCTATCAGTCTAAAAACATATACGGGACAAAAAGTTGACATTCTAGGGTCAGCTAATGTGAAAGTTGAACATAAAGGAATGGTCAAAGAGTTACCAGTTGTAGTTGTAGCGGGGTCAGGACCAAACCTGCTTGGGCGAGGGTGGATCACCAAGTTGGATGTGGACTGGCGTACAATGAATAAGATAATGGACAGCAAAGATGCTTTACAGGAAGTGTTAAAGAAACATGAGCAGGTGTTCAAGGATGAGCTTGGCACATTAAAAGGAGCCACAGCAAAGATACATGTAGCCAGTGATGCTACACCCCGCTTCTTCAAACCGAGGTCAGTGCCTTTTGCAATGAAAACTAAGGTAGAGGCTGAGTTAGATCGTCTCTTGAAGGACAAGATCATAGAACCAGTGAAGTTCTCAGACTGGGCAGCACCAATAGTCCCAGTGTTAAAACCGGACAATACAGTGAGATTGTGTGGTGACTATAAAGTGACTGTAAATAGAGTGTCATCACTAGAACAGTACCCCATTCCTAAAATGGAGGACATGTTCACGTCCCTAGCGGGGAGAGAAAAATTCAGTAAACTGGATATGAGTCATGCTTACCAACAGATAAGGCTAGATGAAAACTCAAAGAAATACGTCACAGTGAACACGCACAAGGGACTGTTCACCTATGCAAGGTTACCCTTCGGAGTCAGCTCCAGTCCTGCATTCTATCTCGACGACATCCTTCTGACAGGAACTGACGATCAGGACCACATCCGTACACTGGACAGAGTGTTACAACGGCTGGAGGAGGCAGGGCTACGATTGAAACGGAGTAAGTGCAACTTCATGGAGAAGGAAGTTACATTCCTAGGACACAGGGTGGACACTACTGGGCTGCATCCAGTGCCAGAGAAAGTGAAGGCGGTCCAGGATGCACCAGCGCCTACTACAGTCACGGAATTGAAAGCATATCTGGGACTGTTAAACTACTACCATAGGTTCCTACCGAAGTTGTCTACCCTATTGGCTCCTCTGCACCAGCTGCTTAGGAAGGACGAGCCATGGTGTTGGGGGTCGGAGCACAGGCCTTCAACCAGTCAAAGGAATTGTTACAGTCAAGCAGAGTGTTGGTACATTATGATGAAGGGAAAGTACTGATACTATCCTGTGATGCCTCGCCCTATGGGTTGGGAGCGGTATTGTCTCACCATATCCCAGATGGGGCTGAGAAGCCTATAGGGTTTGTATCGCGCACACGCTCACCTGCTGAAAAGAACTATTCACAACTTGATAAGGAGGGGTTAGCTATCATATTTGGCATGAAGAAGTTTCATAAATACTTATATGGGAGGAAGTTTGAAATCTGTACTGACCATGAGCCTCTTATCAGTTTGTTGAATGAAATGAAAGCAGTGCCACAAATGGCATCTCCCAGAATAATGAGATGGGCAGTAACATTACGAGCATATGAGTATGTCATTACTTACAGAGCAGGCAAGGACAAACCATTAAGTTTTTTTTTTCCATGAAATAAACTAATTTAATTTAATAATAATGTAGCGACCCTGCAGGACTAAAATGGGAGAGACTCTTGGGGAGTTCATGGGGGGAAGATGTTGCCCCAGTTCAGCTGATAGGTCCGGTTCAGAAAAGGGGCGGGGGCTGAGAAAGGAACAAGAGAGTGGGAGGGAAAACGAGGAGGGACAAAGAGGAAAGCCTGAAGAGAGACACCTCGAACGTTGCTCCCAATTATTATCTAACTAGCTAATTTCGGCTACCAGCCTTTTTGTTGTTTTGGGCACTCTTCCAACCCTGTTATTAGCCTGTATTTTAGGGTAATAAACCCGGTTCTCCGGTTAAACTTCAACCACCGTCTCCTCATCATTCAGCAAGCTAGCAAGCCGTGCGGCGGAGCCGCGAGCGCTACAATAATAATACTTGTCAACAATTTCCTCTTACTGATTACTTCACATATGGCGCTCCAGTAAAAAAGAAAACATTTGGACTTCGCGATCAATTCCACGCCAAATCACGACATCTAACTTTTAAATGTTTGGTTACACTCTTAACATGTAGTTGTTTTTATTGTGTAAAAACCTGAAAAATACGAGTTAATATTGTATTTTGATTTTCTACCCATAATGCATTGCAGAAGAAAATACAAGTATATGTTGTAAAATTATGGAAAAACAGCCATTTGTTACAGTGTGTATTTACAAAGGGACGTTATGTACCGTTATACTTTACGGCGGTGAGGTGAAACTCTTGACAAAATTGCTGTATCTCTGAGACATGATACAAATTCGTTACTCGTTCTAATTCATAAAAACACGAGGATTATCGTTATTATGACTAACTGCATTGTGCTGTCATATAATACCGTTACAGTATCATCAAAATAATATACTGCATGCTATTACTGTTGTTAATACTATTATTCCGATAACGCGAGCCAAATGGTGCTTACCTGTCTAGTAGAACACATGCGAGATTGGCATCTCTCTATAGTCCTAGCTCCTTGCAAAGCTCTCCATCTTGGGAATGCTGCACCAATGTTTACTCTCGTACGCTATCTCTCCTCTTGTCAGATAATCTTTTTGGGTCGTTTGATTCACCCGTACGTTTGCGCTTTACATGGACAGCTTCGGCAACAGAAGTCGCGGCAAACTACTGAATAATCGTGTCCCATCACGAGTGAGAAATAAAAACAATAGAACGGGGGGAAAAAAGAGTGGATAGAGTAGATAGCTGTCTAGTTCGCCGACTTCCTTCCTTACTCTCTGTGTTTCCCGTGTTTCCCGGATGCTAGTGATTAAGGGGAAATGACGCCGTTAAGACTCGAAAGAATTGCCCGGGACGTTTCCATTTTAAAAGTACGGATTTCCCAGAGTTTAGCAATGGTTGGAAACATTTGGGATAATGTAAGTACACAAGAAAAGAAAAATATATAAGTAGTCATTTTTACATATTTGAATGCCGAAATCTTACATATTGGGACTTTAATGGTTTTTCTACTATTATAATATTTTGCCTATTTAAATTTGTTTAACTATTTGTAATTGCTATTCCTAACTACTGTCCTGTACTTCAGGCTGTGACACCAAAATCTCCAGCCTGGTATTGATAAAGAACAACACATCTTATGTTATATAAAATGGAGGGTCAGTTACGTGGAATTGCTAAGCAACCATACAAGAGCGTGTATGAAATCCCTACATGTGAAGTTACAGTTTTATATCAGAGGGTTGAGATTCAAACGAGAGTAGTCAGTCTGGTCGGGTCTGTCGCAGCAGGCAATGCAGTACGTAATTGTCGCTCCATGGTAAGAAAACTTGATAGCCGAAGGAGAGAACATTGCATTCACTTCCGCCGGCTTGTCTCCTGTTTGTAAAAACAATTACGTTATTCGCTGTTTTTCTTTTCACCGTTTTTTTTCTTCTTGAAATCTGAAAATAAAGTGGATAGATGAGAGGAAAACAACGAAATGGAGTGAGGAAAGTGATTCATTTTCCTCTCTCTTTCTGTCTCTGTTCTCTCTCGCTCTTCCCTCCCTTGGATGTTAATTTTCATTTTAATTGCGTCAAACCGCTTTTTCTTGCATCTGAAAAAAAATTGTACGTGTGAGGGTGTTGATTAGAGACAGTAAAAATACTGCATGTAGGATTTTATGCTAATTACCCTTTAAACCCTGCTCACGTCAGTTAGCTTCCCTAATTAGCATGTTTCCGACAGGAGCTAGGAGAGTGAGAGAATTGTGTGATGGGGCCTTGCACAGCTAAAGGGTGTGAAAACCCGGACGTTTGAAAAAGAAATTCTCTCCCCCTGCCTCTTTTTTCTCTCCTTCTCTCCCGCGCTTTCTCTCTTCCGCCATTTCATTCCTATCTCTTACTCTTTTACCCCCTTCTTCTCTTGCGCCCACACCTGCAAGCAGAACGATAGTTGGATCTGCCCCTCTCCTCTCCCTCTCTCTTGCTCTCTAACTCGCACTTTCTCTCACACTTCCTCTCCTTCTTCTATTGCTTTCTATATATCCATATCTATATATCTCTTCTCTCACACTTCCTCCCTTTCTTCTTCTATCTCTCTATGTATCTCCTTATTCTCCCACACTCCCTCCCATTCCTCTCTCTCTTTCACTATCTCTCGCTACCTATCTATCTCTCTGTTTCTCTCTTCTCCCCCCTTTCTTCTCTATCTTTATTTCTCTCTTTCACAATATCTATCACCCTCTTCTCTCACACTTCCGCTCTTTCTTCTGTCATCTCTCTTTCTCTTTCTGCGTAGGGTGATGCAAGAAATGTGGGAGTCGATGGTGTCTGTTGGCTGCCACAGCTCCTCTGTAGCTTTCCTTTTATCGGCCCTCATTTTCTGCTTTTCATCACGTCGGAGGAATCTGTTTTTTTAGTGTTGTTTTGTGTGTGTGTGTGTGTGTGTGTGTGTGTGTGTGTGTGTGTGTGTGTGTGTGTGTGTGTGTTGCGTTGCCATCGTTCCTTTGTGTCTCTGCGCGCCCCCGCATTTCTCCTCTTTGTCCCCGAATGACTCGCAGATTTTGGACACGGTGTTCCATTTTATGTCCTGGCTAATTGGTTTGATTACCCCACAGTGTTATATTGAAAGATATTTGAACATTTGCCACCCTCCGCCCCCCCCCCCTTGTCCCCAAAAGCTCTCAAACAGCTCTGACATTCGGTCGCTGTCGCACGCCGACACACCGTAACTGGCTCTGATGAATCAGAAACACTTAAGGGGGCAGCATACTTCAAAAGAAGTTGATTTTATTTTGGCAGGCCGAGACCAAAGAAGTCCTTTGCCGACCAACTTGTTGGTTTCGGTTTGGTCACCTGAAAAGTCCATTGGTTGAGGCCTGTTGGGTCTCCGTGGAGACGGGGAAATCGGATCAAAATAAATCACGCCCCCCCCCCCCCCCCCCCCCCTTGCTTTTCTGATCTTTAGTACACACAATGTTCGCAGTGACGTCATCTGCGGGATTTTGGCAAGTTCCAAAATCTTGGAGGTGCAAGAAAGGCCGAAAAATAAGTTTGGCGCGGTATGCGTGTGTTCGCTTTCGCCGAAATCACGTAATTTTTGTTCTTACAACCTCGCAAAACGTGTTTCCAGCATGAAGTGTGCTGACCGCTTTAAGACGTAGTAAATGCAGCCGCCTGCACCAATCAGACAAGTAGCCGAGAGTACAATTCAAGTTTTCGAATCATGGTTTCTTATTTCTTATTTTGTATTTTATTTTTACCAAATAGATGTTGTTGCTCAAAGCACCTCGTGAGGTTAGAGTGTTGTTCCAGAACATTCTGGGACAGCAGCTGTGTCCTCGTCTGTTTTAGATTGTATTATTTTTTTTTCTGTGGTCTGTCCTTTGTTTATCTACCCAAGTTCACTCTCCAAACTAATTTAAATGCTGGAAATTAAGTTGAGAGCATGGCTCTTAACTTTCTGTAGTCAGGTGAAAATGAAGAGCCATGAGCTCTAGTCTCTGTAAGAGTGTAAAGTGTGTGCATAGGTGAGTGTATGTGTGTGTGTGTGTGTGTGTGTGTGTGTGTGTGTGTGTGTGTGTGTGTGTTTGTGTTTGTGTGTATGTGTGTGTGTATGTATGTGTTGGGTGTTTTAGAGGCACAGGTGCTTGCCCTTCTCTATCCTCGGTGGAGCTTAGATAATTTGGGGGCTGGGGGGGGGGGGGGGGGGGGGGGGGGGCGAAGTTTCTGGTACACTGATGCACTTCACCTTTTTTTTGGCATCCTGTGTTCAGTGAAGACTCATTTCCTGAACACAGTGGTAGCAATCATTCGGATTAATTAGCTAGCGGAAGGGTGGAAAAATAATACAAAAGCTCTGTATAATTAGCTGATTTAGGCTAATGGGCTAATCGCAAACACGGCTAAAAACTGTTGGGATGTGCATCTGGTTACCACTGTGACAGTCAAATCGTATGATACTATTGTTCACGTATAAAAGATAACTATTAAATTGTACCTCTTTGAAGTTTGTTCATATGTATACGCATATTCACAACTGTTAAAGCTCAAATGTAGATTGTACTAGTTTACACAAAGGTAATAGACCTTTGTCTCGATAAGTGCAAGTCCCAACATGAGCAGCTTACCAAAAGAAACCCCAAACATATCTATACACATTTTTGTACAGTATCTTGTGCAGTATTTTATGCGATTTTTAGGCGAGGAACAGCGGTTGGAAAAACAGTATAGTGTTGTATCGATATTTGCTTGGATTTTCTTTGGTCAGTTGCTTTAGGACAGTTATATATACAGTTATAACGGGACTGGGGTGGTCCACACAACACAGTATTTATTGAGTGAAATTATGATATGTGTATAGTGAACATACTAGCTGTGTGGGGCGGGGGGGGAGGTGGGGGGGTGGGGAATGTATCATGGAATTCTCCCTGGGGACTGTATGTGTGTGTGTGGGTGTGTTTGTCTTTGTAATATAGCAAGTGAGGGCTGCTTCTGTATTTCCAATTAAATGTACAAAAATATGGATAATAGCTGTGGGCAATGCAGCCGATACATGTGAATTCATTGTGTGTTTGTGTTGGTACGCGCACGTGATCTCATTTTTGTATGTATTTGTTCATGCAAGCTAAAGTCCTGTTTAGGTAGGAGTGAATGCATGCATTACTTTTGACATTCAGCCTCCACATTACTGGCTGCTACATTCAATGCCTTTATTTTGACATTTAAACCTTCAACTCTCACTCTCTATCTCTCTATCTCTCTTTCCCTCTCTCCCTCCTTCTCACACACACACACACACACTCGATACTCTGGAAAGAAAGAAAGAAAGAACAGACTTACGTTTAATGTAACAAACCAACGAACAATGAGTGGGGGGTAAAAGAGAACCAATACCCTTGCATTGAAAGTAGGAAACATGGAGTCAAGCCAAAACAGAGACCAACAAACCAACAGTCGTGACTTATGGGCAATGGAAGGAGCACCAGGAGCGGGCGAGGATGGGGAGAGAGAGCGAGGAAGGCAGACTGTGAAAGTGCAAGAGAGGATGGGTATCCAGCGGCTCTATTGATTCCCCCGCCACCACCACCATGACCACCCAACCCCACCCTCTCCTCCAGTCTGCCTGCAGAATGGACTCCTAACAAAGACCCCAGACTTCTGCTGTTGTACATAAACCCTACTCCCTCTACCCCAAAAAGACCCCCATCACCACCACCACAATTTTTAAGGTCATTTCCCCCCCACCCTCCCCCCAGTACTAGAGTTCATGCGGTAGACCCCTTCACGTTCACCTTCCACCACATACATGACGGTTCAACAGTGTTTGTGGAGCTCTCTGTGGAAGGAAAATGTTGTGCAGTAAGCTAGCATTAGCCAAACCCTTAAGGTGAGGTAGGGCGGTGGTGTTCTTGTAACACGTGTACAAAAACACAAATAGGAGGTTGTTTTTATTTTGACTCATCGCCATGGCAATATTCGTCAGCACGTTAACTAACATGAACACCACGACAATTAAATAGATTATTAATGACAACCAGGGTGCAGAGACAAGCTACATATAATAGCTTTTGTGTGTTAGATGTGTGTGTGTGTGTGTGTGTGTGTGTGTGTGTGTGTGTGTGTGTGTGTGTGTGTGTGTGTGTGAGTGTTTGGGAGGTGGAGAGAACACAATTCCACTTCCATGGCGAACATCGTGAGTCTTCACAGAAGCCACTTGAGCTGACTATTTTTAATTAAGCATTTTCAAACACCCAGTTGGAGCGTCAGCGTCTAATTGCTGCTAATAATGACGTTCGATTAGTGGATTAATTGGCTGTGGTGCCTTGATGGATGGACCCCCCTCCCACACACACACACTATCCTCTGACGCCATGGAAAATGACAAATAAAGTTTATTTGCAGAAAAAACAAGAAAAACAATGGCTGACATCCAGAACTCAAAAATGAAATCTTTTTAAAACGAATGTAGATCCGCTAAAAAGTGTGCTGGCGGTACATGGAAGGCACACCTCGGTGCATCAGAACATATTTCAATTTCCTTTCCTGACACATCTCTGTGCTGTTGCTAACGTCTTTGAGGGCATGGGCATGCTTTTGAAGTCAGACAATTGATGAAGTTCCCTCCTGAGTTGCAGTATCAAGGCCAAACAAAGACTTGTTTACAATGCCTTTATGATGTGAATGTAGTACTGTAAAATGCATGCATTGTTCATAGTGTACAGTGTGCACTTAAGTGTGTCTTGAAATTATGGCATTAATTGATAACATAATGCCCAATTTTGTCTGTGCATTACTCACACTAATAGGTACATTTGTGATTAATTGGATTCTCAGTTGTGCATTATTGGGAATTAAATTATCGACATCTATTTCGGCAAAATAACAAAAACATCTTCAGCTGACATTGATGAATGAACGAGAATGAGTATGTAAGCTGATTCTTATTGTGATTTCTGACATATTTACTCTGAATTATTAGGATCTTGAATTATATATTGTCTTATTATGCGCAAAGAAATCAGGTAAACCGCTCCCAAACAGAGCGTCAAAGTTAGAAAACAGAAAGTTAATATTTTCTACTTTTCAGCTGCCACAAGATTATTTGCTATTCACTTCCTGCCACATAGGAGCTGCCACTATGAGGCACTAAAACCCCAAGCCTGAACATATTTTAACCAAGAGTCAGACAGTTTATGAACACAGAGAGCTAAAGGAGAGAGAGTAAGAGAGTGAGATGGAGCTATGAAAAAAGGAGGGTTGATGGTATCAGACTATATGAATGTACGGCCAGGTTTGTCCTGTCTCAGAGGTCGACCCCTCTCAGTTGCTCCCCGAGTCTGTTTATTAAACCGCCATCGAGACGAAATTCACTTGACACATAATTACATAACTATCACCCTCTCCCACGGCTGTCACAAATTTAACATCTTCCTTGGGCGCGCACCTATACATGTTTGTGTGGGTGTGGGTGTGCCTGTGTGTGTTTGTGTGTATGTGTGTGTGTGTGTGTGTGTGTGTGTGTGTGTGTGTGTGTGTGTGTGTGAATGTGAATGTGAATGTGAATGTGAATGTGAATGTGCTTGACAGTGTCAGTGCATGGGTGCTTGTGTGTCTGTCTGTAGTGGACTATTTCTGAGTGTGTATATGTTTGCCTGTTTGTGTGTGTGTCAGTAGGAGTTTATCTATCGGTGTGTGCGTGTGTGTGTGTTCGTGCCTGTGTGCAAACTCTAATATTAGTGTGTATAGTAAAGGGTGTATGTGTTTATGTGTGTGTGTGTGTGCGTGCCTGTACGTCTGCATTAGTGAAATAAAGTGTTTGTGTGTGTGCCTGTATGTCAACATTAGTGTATAACAGTGTGGGTGTATGTGTGCATGCATACGGGTGTGCGTGCGTGCGTGCGTGTACGCGCCCTCAAGCATATTGTCTGCTTTGATTATGGATCTGCTTTGCCCAGTGCTGGGCTCATCATCACCGTGGCCGACCGTTGGGCAGAACAATGTAATGACTGGAGGAGTATACATGGGGCTAGGCACCTGCGGCACTCCATTTCACACACTGCGGTTCTAATTGAATCAAGCGGAACGCACGGTGGCGGACATCTCCATAAACAGGGAGCTAAACACCGCTTGCTGCACTATAGGAACAGTTGTTTGGTGCAGACGATGGAACGGATGAAGTGCAGGAGAGAGAGATGAGAGACACAATGAGAACGAGAGGGAGAGAGAGACATTACAAGAGAAAGAGAGAGGGGGGCAGTAAGAGAGTGAGAGAGTGAAACACAACAAGAAATAGAGAGATGTTGACTGTCAAGAACGAGTGATGGAGACAGCCAGAAATAGAGAGGTAGACCATCAAGAAAGATGGAGAGAGATACACACATCTAGAGAAAGAGAAGAGGGAGTATACAACAACAAAATGAGAGTAATACAGAGAGAGACAATGACATCGAGAGAGGGAGACCTTACAATAGAGAAATACAATAAAGAGATATAGTAGAGTGGGGTCTAAGAGTAAGAGAGACGGAAAGAGATATACCAGAAATAGAGAGATATAGAGAGAGTAAAGTGTGGTAAGCTAGAGACAGAGAGACAGAGAGAAATAGTGGAGTGGGTTAAGAGAGAAACGGCTCAGTGCTGATGTTTTCAGGTGGGAGTCAAGGACGTCGCTAGCAGGATGCAGGCTCCACTGAGCAAACACATTAGCCATTTGTTTCTGTCACCGGCGGAGGATAAAGTGTGTCTCTCAGTTTTTTTGCTGAGTGATTGGTCTGGACTCATTTGGCACAGTCTGGGACACAGTGCTTTATGTAACGTGTCCGGCGCTCAGGTCTCACCAAAGCACCCCTGATGGTGAGCGGGTGCTAAATCTAGCAACCATATTGTTAGCAACATGGTAGCTTAAATTAGCAACCAGATTGTTAGCAACATGGTAGCTAAATCTAGCAACCATATTGTTAGCAACGTAGGAGCTAAATCATATTTAGAGTGAGATTTTATGATAGCTAAATATTTAATATTTATATTTAGCCACCATATAATCATATCAGCTAGCCTATTGTTTTGTTATTATTGTTTGTCTAATTAAAGACAAATCTATTATAAAATCTGTTATTGTATAGTGCAGGAAAATTTACACAAAACACACACACACCCCACACACACTCTTTTGTTCACGTCCTCCTCCTCCTCCTCCTCCTCCTCCTCCTCTTCCTCCTTGGTGTCTTTGTTTAGATGTTCTGTACCCTCCCGGTGCCTTGTCAGTTTGCAGATAATAAAAGATGACAGGCCCTTTCTGAGTGCATACTCACGTGCACACACACACACACACCCTCCCCACCCCCACCCTAATCCCATCATTTCCGATCCATCAACAAACAGACAACATGAAAATGACAGGTCCTGGAGAGAGTTTGGCCTCAGCACAAACCGGAATAAAAAAACAGAAGCCATCACCGCAATGTCTTACTTCAACTCTCTCCCTCCTTTTTCCCTGCAGCCTCACCTCACGGTGCATCAAACACGCCGGGGTCGTATATGTCCCCTCCCCGCCTTCCCTAAACAGATTCTTCATGGCCCCGCTGTGTGGCTTCAGTGTAATGTAACTTTAACTAGAGAGAGAGAGAGAGAGAGAGAGAGAGAGAGAGAGAGAGAGAGAGAGAGAGAGAGAGAGAGAGAGAGAGAGAGAGAGAGAGAGAGAGAGAGAGAGAGAGAGAGAGAGAGAGAATACTTTTCCAGGTAAACTCCTGACATTTGAAGTTCTACAGAAGCAACTCAACCTGAAAAAGTTTTTGTTTTAGTTTCGGAGGTAAGAGTGGTGATGCCTTGTTTGAAGATTGTGTTTGAAGGTTTGTTTTTTAGCTCAGATCTGATCTCAGACTTCCTGTTCACATGATTGAGGTCAGAAATCAGAACTATGACCACATATGAAAGTCACCAGAATCTGAATGACAAAGACATATGTATCAATCAACCTCTTATATGGGCTATGTCAGCCCTGTAATACAAGATTTAGAACTCTTACTTTGAAGGATTCAGGATTTCCAGAATATACAATAGGGGGGGAAATATCACAACAAGAAGTGGTTAATCTAACCAATAAGACAGCTAGATGTAGTAAAGTTTTCTGGAACTGCTGGGGAATCTGTGATTTGTTTCCGACAAGAGGTTAATTAATGTCTTGTTGCCATACCATTTGCATTCTCAATATGCAATTTCTTATCTATTCATCAGTCTATAAATTGAATACTCGGATGTAAACATGTATTAATTGTCAGTTTGTCATGATCCTTTGTAGCAAGGTAGTTAGTGGATCTGTAATCATGTAAATACAAGCCTGGTTGGTAACAGAGTAGTGTTGAGATGAGTGGAGAACAGTTACATCTTATAGTTTGTCCATTTTAGTTGGAAGTTATCCTTTTAGCTTTTAGTTATGGTCTGAAGGATTGACTTGAGACCAACACAGTTGATAATAGAACAGTGTATCTGCAGACTGCACACACAACCCCACTGTCGCACAGAAACACATACACACACTCACATCAACACAAACGCACGCACACACACACACACACACACACACACACACACACACGCCAGTTATTTAACTCTCTGCAGCCCCATAGGATTTTGAAAGGAACTAAACATGATGAAATCATGAGTGTTAATTGGAAAATGGTTGAAGGAGTTATACCTCCAAGCCAGTGTCTCTTGTCATTTTCTTTTTTCCTCGCATGCCCAGGCTCCTTCACTACTTACCCCCACATCACCAGTCTTTCTCCTCCTCCTTCTCCTCCCCCATCTTCTCCCAACATCACCAGGTGAGTGGTATCTGCCTAATTGCTTTCCTTTTTCCCCCCTGATAGTTTCTTGGCAGTATAGTGCATTATGAAAAAGAAGAAACATGAAGAAAAAAAAAACGGCCATCAGAGACACCTAAGAGGTTGACTAAACTTCTTCCTGTGATTAAATGCCGTATCTACCTCCAATGACCTTCGATAACATGAGACCATAGGGTTAACGTAAGGTGGCATAGAAAGCAATATGTATGTGGACATAAGATATATACAGGACTTGTGTTTGTGTATCTGATCTGTGTGTGTGTGAGAGTGTGTGTTTGTTGGGGGACTATACATAACAGGCAATGTGTATGCATGTGTGTGTGTGTGTGTGTGTGTGTGTGTGTGTGTGTGTGTGTGTGTGTGTTTGTGTGTATGTGTGTGCCATACAGGGAGAGATAACACATGACTGTTTGTTTTTAATAAGGCTGCAGACGGCAGCAGGAAGGGTGGCGGATGTGCTATGGGTGGGGTGGTGGATGGGAGGCTAAGTTACCTCAACACACAGCATCATTCCAGCATAATACCCTCCACCCACCGCAGCCATGGAAATTTTATTACACCGTCAGGTTGTAACTGGTGTATTGTAGACAAGTATTTTACAGGTCATGTGCCATAAAATTTGAACCTCAATTTTCGAATTTCAAAGTGCATAGTTTTATATAGATTATGCAGATTTGACAAACCTTAGGACGGTGAGGACATTGATCAAGTTTTTCAAGTTATTTTTTAATGATCTACGTCTAGGTCGAGTTCCTTTTTGTTATCTTTGTTATATTTGTTATTTAATCAGTTTTAACCACTTAGTGGACCTTGAACAAACTTTTTAGATCAGACTTGGAAACGTCACACTGCTTTTAACACTGCTTTTCGTACGATGCAAACCTAATGCCAAATAAAGTTATTTGAATGTAATTTAATTTAATTGAGTCACACTAGCTTGTTGCTATTGGAAATCCCGTAATCAAGGTGCCACGCCCATATATAGACAATCAATTGCAAGGTTTATTGAGTCCACGGGGAAAATAAAATGCTGATTCGAGTGATCTTACTCAGCAGACATGTTTTGCTGTGAGCAGAGTACATCATTAAGACTGAATAATTGGACCTCTTAATGCTATTTTAATAGTGAGAGGTATTATACTTGCATGTGAAGTGGTCTGAATTGTAAAGATATCAACAAGGTTGTTCCACAAAATGAGAGGCAGGCTCAAATCATTCACAGAAAATTAGCTTAGCTGCCTCTGTGGCCCTTTTAATCGTTGATATATGTACCGAAAAAAATAGGGGCCCATAATAGACCCTTGGGGGATGCCACCAAAAGTAATTTCATGGAGATAACACATACTACAAAAATTATTGTGTGATGTGAGTTGGTGTGAGTGGAGGTGATTCCATCCACATCATTGTAGCCAGTCAGGTAGAAGACATGTTGCATAATGAAACATTGTAATTTACTGTATAATTTTCTAAACACAGTAGCAATACAGCTTTTACAACTCCGACATCTTTGTATTCAAATGTTTCACTTTGAAATGTGATTTTAATTACTTTTTGACATGGATACGTGTAAAGCGACACATTTTAATCGCTTGGCTGTATTTTAATTAAAATAACAAGAACCTTACTTTAATTATTGATTATAATTATTGATTGTAATTATTTTTAATATGACTAGGAGGGCCTCTATAATAGTTAGATTTCACCTGATCTTAATGTGTGTGTGTGTGTTTGTGTGTGTGTGTGTTTGTGTATGTATATGTGTGTGTGTGTGTGTGTGTGTGTGTGTGTGTGTGTGTGCTCACTCCTGTTCTGTCCACATTTCTGCTAAATCTGTATGCTTTATAGTCTTATCATCTAATGAAGTGCCATTTAATAGACTGCTCTTAGACTCATTGATGTCTCCAGGGCGGGACGAGAGAAAAGGAGATAGAGACTTTACTCTCTCTCTCTCTCTCTCTCTCTCTCTCTCTCTCTCTCTCTCTCGCTCTCTCTCTCTATATACATATATATATATATATATATATATATATATATATATATATATATATATATAATTTTTTATATTTTATTCTTTCTTTCTTGTTCTTTCTCTTTCATTCCCTCTTTTTTATTAGGAATAATTTCTTTCTCTGTGACATGCTGATACAAACTCCCCAGCCAGCTGGGCTATATTTACTTTTTCACCAAGTAGCAGTTGTTGTACCCGGTCTTTTTGGAGGTTTGTGAAATCTGGAATTGTGTTTGTACATTTTGGGGAAAAACATGTTCTTATTTCACTATATTTGACACAGTTTATTTATTTTACCTGTTTCACAATGAGTACAAATTATTGTATTTCGTTCTAACCATTGGTTTCTATGACGACCCGTTTCAACAGCCAGTTTTTGCCACTGGCCCTGAATTTCAGTGCCCAGTATGACTCTGTGTTGTTCTGTGCATCAGAAAATAAAATACTTGAACTTTAACTTTTTTAACAACTATTTTGTTAACCTATTGTATTGTAAGGGGTGTTTTATTATTGTTAAGTATGGCGCCAATTCAAAATCTCTTTTGGGTGACCCGCACCATCCAATTTATTTAATTTCTCTCTCTCTCTCTCTCTCTCTCTCTCTCTCTCTCTCTCTCTCTCTCTCTCTCTCTATCTGTGGCCTGCCCCCCACTTCTCCCCTGCCACCCTACACCCTCACCCTGCACCCCCACCCCATCTGCAATACCGTTCCTTTATTGTGTTTCAATGTTATTATAATTTTTTAATAAAAGACCAAGGTCAGAGCCTGAAATAATTAAGGACATATTGGTCCACAGATCCTGGAATGTGACATTCATGACACCATCCAATACAAAAAATACAACACTCACACACACACACACACACACACACACACACACACACACACACACTTACACACACTTATACAAACACACACACACACACACACACAACCACTCACACACACATACACACACACACCACATACACACACACTCACACATGCACACACACACACAAACACACCCCCCCCCCCCAAAAAAAAACATTCACACACTACCGATGGATACACACATTATTAAAAGAGGGATTTTAGTTTCAGAAAGGATCGCAAGCATTTGCATCGCAAGAAAATCTTCCCAGTCACAGCAAGCGAGGTGTAGAGAGAAGAAGAGAAGGAGGAGAGTGACAGGGATGAAGGGATGATGATTGGGGAGGGGGAGGAGAGGGTGGGTGGCTGTTGGGCGGGGGGGGGGGGGCGCTGATCAAATGATGACAGGCTGGGGAAGGGGAGGATAAAAAGAAAAGAAAGGCGTGATGAAGGGATAGGAGAGGAGGAGACGAGGAAAAATAAAGGTTGTTGACGGAGATGAAAGAGAAGAGGCGGGAGAGGAGAATGGGGGGATGAGAGGGGGGAGCAATTGGATGATGACAGACGTCGGGTACCAGTCAAAGGACGGAAGGAGGGATAAATACAATGGGCTTTAGAGAAAGATCTTGTCAAATCTGTTGTGGATGTGTGTGCGAGTGCATTTGTGCATTTTTTGTACCGTTTGTGTAGCCGTTAGTTTTTCTTGTATCCTAAAACTTTTTCTAAAGCTATAAAGGGAGTTACTCATCTCTCGGTGTCTGCAAGGTTTCCATGCTGAAAGCTTATTTCTTCTGGTCACGATGATCTTGGCCACACAGGAAGTGATGAAATCCTTATCACGTGTGCAACAGAACAAAATAATACATTTGACTGTAATCCAACATCAAAGCAACAACAAGAACAGGACGAAGAATGTACAGACATTAAGGAGGAGAAGGAGATTGAGGTGTGGTAGTAGAGAGAGAGAAGGAGAGAGAAAGAAAGTAAAAAAGAGAGAGAGATGAAGCGGATTAAGGGATTGGGCACATCAAGGGCAGGAGAGGGAAGTGTGTTGTGTTTGCATCTGTGTGCATGCGGGCCTGTCTGTGTGAATGTGTGTGTGTGTGTGTGTATGTGTGTGTGTGTGAGCTTGCGCACGTGGTCTGGCGTCAGTGCTGTGAGCGATTGATGACGGGAGGTGAGAGGAAGGAGGATTGAAGGTGTCGGTGGACATAAATGGCTGTTAGATTTAAGCAAGCGGGGGCGGAGCTAGACCTGCTGGTCCCAGATAACACACTGGAGCCCCCCCCCCCCCCCCCGACTGGGCACCACATCTAGGGAGAATTATTTCATGTTATGCTTAAATATATGTATGTGTATGGGCTTTGTGCCTTCATGCACAGGAAAGTGGGTTGGAGAAGAAAGAGAGTGTAGCATTTGCACGTGAGTGTTGGTCGGAATCGAACCCGGATCGCTGGAGAAGGCCTACATGGTTAGTATGTTATTAGTCTCACAGATAGATTCATATCTCAAGTCTGATGGCAGCGAGCTCAAATCGTGGTGAACAGGGCGTTTCCCTTTCTTTCGTATTTTATTTTGACTTATCATGTTGCTGGAGGCGGAGATCTGTAAGCATGTAATTGGCGAATGCAGACTCGGCCAGCAGCAGTAAACTGTATTAAAGTGTCTGCAAAGGTTTCAAATCAACACTGTGTAAACTGACCAGGGTAGAGAATACACTTGTTAAAATCGACTTCTGAAAGCTTCATCCAATCCTGCAAAGGAGTTTTCTTTTGTAGAATATCTTCGTAAAGAAACAGGAAACCAGGCGCAAACCCCACCCCTTGTAGTTTCTGGTTTCTGGCCCAACCTCTCTGCCGTACCTCCCCAGAGGTTTTGCTGTAGCATAGTACGACTGACAGATCCCTGATTAGCACTTTAGTTACAGGGTCGCCTCTTATTTTACGTTTTACCCGACCACCTTCACCCAGCACTACAATTTTTCCACTTTAATTATTCTCCCCTCCCTCAAGCGGTCAGATCAATCCTGTCTATAACATCTTAGGATATCCCACGCCCCCTCCAAAAAGAACACACTCTACTCCAGGGTCCTACAGCTGAGCGTGGTCAGTGGAGTGTATACCTGGCCAGATCTTTCCCTTCCTCTTACCAGTACCATGAGAGGGGGTTGGACTGTGTGGGATGACCTGCTCCTTTCAGGCCAATTACCCCCCAGGATTCTGGAAGCTTTCAGGGAGCTTTTTCACAGACAGAAGCGTCCGGCCACGCTCTGGTGCACCCTTTCCTACCCCCGCTTCGCTACGCGTTGGGTGCCATCGGAGGAGGCAGATTGGAGGGGCGAGGGGTGCCGCATCCCCCCCGCCCCCCCCCCCCCCCCCCCCCCACCCACCCACCCACCCACACACACACACACACACACACACACACACATATGTCGATCAAACCAGACCCTGGCTATAGCAAAGTCTCCATCTGGTCTGTCCATGATTGAACACAGACTCACACATTGAATGTGTCTTCCGCCTGACTCTTTTTGCATGCATGTTGGGAAGTTATACTCAACTTGGCTGGATGGCTTATGTTCACTAGCTTCTGTACACACTTATTTTTTTCATTAACTTTCCGGTGAGCAACCACACTGATATGCACTCGCATACGTAACCGCTCGCACATGTAGAGCCGATAAACCCTTTCGAAATAATGTATCTACCTATCTGTCTGTCTGTCTGTATGTCTTGGAGTCCATTTTAATATAAATGTGGGAGGATGCGTGTACAGAAATCGGACGGACAGACTTACGGATGGATTAGCACATCAGGCTTTAATATACTCTTCCCCTCGTACCCGTACCTCTTTTAATATGAGCAGAGGAGAGTGGTGAGGATGCGAACGGGTGTTATTGGCATTGAGAATATTGAGTGGCAGATGCTGTATGTGTGAGGGAAGCAGCATTACGGGAAACCATCATCCTAATAATAGTAATAATAATAATAATAATAATAATATCCTCAATAACAATAAAGTACTTCTGTTTGGGAGAGAGACACAGACAGAGAGAGAGAAAGAAGGGAGGGAGAGATCACAGAAAAAGATGCACATCTTTTGGTGGTCACCGCCGCCCGTCGTCATGCTCTCACCACAGCTCACCATCTCACCCCCGGGCTCCATGTCCTGTTGTCTCCTTTTCACATTTCTTTACTTTTTCTTTGTCTTTCAAAAGTCATCGACTCGGGCACACTGTGCCACACACCTTCAGTGATTCTGGACACACAGCTCTGCAGACAGCTATGGCAATACACACACACACACACACACACACACACACACACACACACACACACACACACTCACTCACTCACTCACTCACTCACTCACTCACTCACTCACTCACTCACTCACTCACTCACTCACTCACTCACTCACTCACTCACTCACTCACTCACACACCACACACATCACCCCTCATCAGACCGGCAGTGTTGTGTCATTGCTGTATTTCTGCGTTCTTTCAAAGAGTAAAACCTTATGAAATATGATAACATAGAACAAGTGACGTAGTACTTTGCCTGCCGGCCGTCACTGTGTGAAGAGTTTTTTTGTCCCTCTTTTCATAAAGGTAAAACAAAATGGAGGCATTGAACTTGAGGACTATTCATTAGATGTTAATGCTTTAATTAAAGCAGCTGCTTCCGATAAGACTTGGAGGGCTGAATGTGGAATTCACATGCACACACGCACACACAGAACACAGAGTTCTTAAACACACTTTTGGCAGTGTAATAATTCACCCCCCACTATTGCATTTTGGGTCACGGCAGCAGAGCACACTGGTGTCCCTTTGATGTGTCTGTAGACATTTTTCTTTCTTCTCCCCCTTAAATATAACGTCACCAGATTAGACAGGTCAAACCAGGCAAAGGTGTGTGTGTGTGTGTGTGTGTGTGTGTGTGAGTGTGTGTGTTTGTCTTTGTCTACTTTACTGCGTGTGTGTGTGTGCACTTTATGAAACTTCACTTCACTTTCTTTTTGCATTGAGAAGAGGGAAAGTGCAAAAGAAACAGAAAAGGCGATAAGATGATTTCCTATTCATGTTATGTGGAAATCTATCAGAATGTCTGGGCTGCTTTATTATGTGTTATTGTGGTGTGACTTTGGATTCATTTGGAAGTGCAGACAGTTTTTATTCTCTTTGAAACTCTCCATCTCTGCCTTCTCCACTATAATCAGCCGTGTTTACACCGCTGGCGGTGTGCTGTTCATTATGGACACCTACAACCACACACACACCTACACACAGTGGCAGACACACACATACACACAGACACAGACACAGACCCACCCACACACGCACACAGACAAACACATACACACAAATACACCTACACATAGACAAAGACACTGATACACATACCCACACAAACAGATGCAGACAAACCTACACTCACTCACACACACACACACACACACACACAGACAAACACACACACCTACACACAGAGACACATACACACCTACACACAAACGCAGACCCACCTACACACACACACACACACACACACACACATACATACACCTACATACAGATACAGACACACATACACACACAGACGCAGACAAACCTACACTGACACACAAACACACACACACACACCTACACACAGACACACAAACACAGCTGCAGGCACACACACATACAAATAGACAAACACACACACGCAGGTGCACAAACACATGCACTACACACTTACACACACACATACCTATCGACACACACGCCAACTCTCACACACATCTGCAAAAACACTAAAGGCTGACATAAACAGACACAGAAACAAACACATGCATACTCAAATTACACATACTGACACACACATACACACAGACATTGGCATAAGTCCACACAGTATACTTACTAAAAGAGACTCACACTGACACGAATATGAACACACAGCACTTATCAAAATACACTGCAAACTTAAAGACAGATACAGAGATACGCATACAAACAAAACACATTTTCACATGCACACACAACACACACACACACACGCACACAGACACACACGCACGGACGCACACACACACACACACACACACACACAACAGCCAACACAACGTCCTAGATTTCCCACATCTCTGTAACTGTTTCATCCAGTGCAATCAAACATCTTTATCTGTTGTTGAAGCGGCGCTGATGAAAAAGACGAGGGAAGCGCAGACCGCATAATGAGTCCTGAGCGATGTATCATGCGTGCGCGTGTGTGTGTTCGTGTGCGTTTATGTGTGTGTGTGTGTGTGTGTGTGTGCCTGTACGGTATCCTCAGCACACCTCGGTGGCAACCAGCAAGCCACTGAGTACAAACGTCACACAAGCATCCCAAAAAACATTTTTCTGGCCATCATTGTCCAAAACCCCATTAACCCAAACTTGCGTAAACACGGTAATTTGATTATTATTATTATTACTGTATTAAGATGAATGAAGCCTGGCATCAGAAATTAATTTGTATTGTTTCTGAACCAATACATTCAAACACTCATAATTGCACATTTAATTGCTAACAGAAGAGGACAACATCATGAAAAAAATATGAGCTAAAGGGTGCTCAAATGATTACAACAAGCTAAATTATTACACATTTAGCTCAATGACAGCTTTTCATTGGTTTGTTTAAATTGGAATACATGTTATTGGAAGGTATTCAATCCATCTTTCTGCTGTTTTATTGGTGGCATTTTAAAAGTGCTTTGGGTTTGGAAAAGGTATTTTCAATAATCCGAAGAGGGAGGGGTATCCATGGAGTGAAAAAAAAGGTAAATAATGTTTTTCTTTGATGCTACATTCAGAGATGTCCATAGGATGTATCCAATCAAGATGCACTGTACTCAGAGCACACACATACACACATGCAGACACACACACTCAATGACAGCTTTTCATTGGTTTGTTTAAATTGGAATACATTTTATTGGAAGGTATTCAATCCATCTTTCTGCTGTTTTTTTGGTGGCATTTAAAAGTGCTTTGGGTTTGGAAAAGGTATTTTTAATAATCCGAAGAGGGAGGGGTATCCATGGAGTGAAAAAAAAGGAAAATCTTTTTTTTTTATGCTACATTCAGAGATGTCCATAGGATGTCTCCAATCAAGATGCACTGTACTCAGAGCACACACATACACACATGCAGACACACACACTCAGGCGCACACACATACACACACATACAATCAACCACCCCCACACGGACACACACAACACCCCCCCCCCCCCCCCCCACACACACACACACATCACCCACACACGCACCCACATGCACACACACCACACACATAAACACCCAATATCAAAAGCACACACACATTACCCACACATGCACAACCCCCACCCCCCCCACCACAAAGCCGCCATTTTCTCTCCCTTTTGTACTGAATCCTGTCTTTCTGTCTGTGTATGTGTTTGTGTGTGTGTGTGTGTGTGTGTGTGTGGTGTGTATCTCTCTTGTCTCTCTTGTCTCTGATGCGCTTAGTCTTTCAACTCTCAAAAAGGAAAAAACCCTACAACAAAATGGCTGATTCTTGGTCCCTTTGTTAATGTGACAAATCGTTTTTAATGACTTCTAATGCAGCAGCTCTGGGCATCCCACACTGCCAACATCCCTCCCTACCTCCCCCCACCACCTCCACAATCTTTTTCTCAAGTGCATTGTTTCCGCCTTTATAGTCTGCCTGAGTTTTTAACTGTAAAGAAGACTTTTTTACTTGAGTGGGATATTTTTTGACATGACTTGTGAAAAAACAAAAGAGGAAGAATAAAAATGAATCGCTCCATCCTCTAATTTAACAACCAAATCTTCCTCCAACACACACAGACATAGACACACACACACACACACACCACCCCTCAACCCCCTCCACCATCACTTTGTACATCAGAATCGACTGTGATGTTGTTGACACATGTCACCACAAAACTGCAATTTTTCACCAGAGTCTTGCTATTGTGCTGTTCTGCTCTTGAGTGACAATTTCTCCTAGTTCGGAACAAAAACCGAAGAGATTTTCACAACTTGCCTTATAACGTACGCTATGGTTTTTCTTCCTTTCTTTCTTTTTATTTACTTAAAACCTACACATAGTGCGGCATAAGCAGACGTCTATTCTCAATTGACAGCTAGCTCTAATAGCCTTATCCCCCTATCTATTTTTAACTCTCTCACTTCTTTAACTCTCACTCCATGTCTCTATTTCCCATTCTCTCTATTTCTCTACCTGGTGTGAAAGTAGACACAATACCACTGCTACTTTTCCATTTCCTTTTTGTCTTCGTCTTTCTCTCCTCCTTGTGACGATTTATTTGCATTTGGTTCACGATGTGTTTGTACCAACAACAGTGATAAACAGGTGTGATGAGAGAACAGTTCACCATCATTATTGAGGCGGCAGATCTTCTACGGATGGCTGATATCCACGGTAGTCGTTTTGGTATCAAATATATGTACCTGGTCGCGGCAGCTTGTGTGTAATCATGTAAAAGGATTTGGGTGGCGAAAGGGCAACATCTCTTGTTTCATTGTATTATATTTTATACATAGCCTGTATTCACTGTGTAAATAAACCTCAACGACGACCCAGACTAGTGGCTTCCATCTTTTTTTGACCTGTGACTCCCTATTGAAAAATATTCAACTTTAAATCTTTAAATGTTTGTACATCTGCTTCCACGCACAACATTTTAAATCCACATCCGCCCCTAATAGCCATGCCCGGTGACCTTTAGTAGGAGTTTGCTCATGGCTATGAATCAATAGGCTTTTCATAGATGCAGGATCTTTATGAAAACTCTCAAACCTTTTTCATAATCGTTTAAATCCAAAATATATGATATATAAATAATAAAGTATAAACTATCTATCTATCTATCCATCTATCTAACTATCCAAAGCTTATGAGTCAGCAATCCCCCATGACCCCATATCATATCAGGTGACCCCCCAGGGGGATCCCGACCCCCAGATTGGGAAACACTGTCCGTGACCCTGATATCACCTAGCTTGAAGAGGTCCACTGTCCATCCCAACCACTAGGAACCATTGATCTGAATGCAGACATGCAGCAAGGATGTTGCAAGGATGTAGAAACGATTAGCTCCCTACCCCGAAGACTTTAAGACTGGGACTTGGTTGAGAAGATCACCTGCCAAGGCAGAGAGAGAGCAGTGATGTATCATGCAGTGATGCAGTGATATATCACAGTGCCGGAAAACTATTGGGTAACCATGGAATGGATGAATGCTGTAATTACGTTTCCATGGTACCAGACAACTGTAAGGTAACAATATAAGTAATGGATGCCGTGATTCCATTTGGTCCCAGACAAAGTGAGTGTTACCATGGAAATGACTGATATCATGATTACGTTTTAATGGTACAAGACAAACTGTGGGGTAACCATGGAAACGATGATGATAGTGTATGTAAACAGTACGTTCTTACCGTTCTGACTGTGTACCCTGCTTCCCGGTAAGTGTGAAGAAGAGGTCGGAGGTCAGAGGTGATTGCTTTCTGTCATTCATAACTGAGAGAAATAATAGATGCTAATAATAATCTGCCTTATTCTCCGGCCACCTTGTTTGAGCTTGGTGGGGGAACCAAATGCGGAAATTACACATTCAGTTTCCCAACTCAGCCACCAAGATGGCTGCTAAGTGAAAAGGGCCCATTATGTTCTGTCAAGAAGGTGGACGTTTAGTTTTTAATCTAGGATTCCCCTTTCAAAAGGCTTCAGATTTTCTCACAGTCTCCCCGGTATACACCTTGCAATAATGAATAGTAGGTTATCTTCTAGTAAAGAGGATTTTAAATGTGATGATTGATTCAAACAGACATGTGGTACACCTTCACCCTGTTTTGTTTTATCTTGGTTGCAAGCGTTAGGAGAGATGTTTTTTGGTAAAAGGAAGATAATATGATGTATTCTGAGGTCAGCCACCAGGTTTCTCATTCATACAGAAATTGGGCAAACTGTGGACTCTGACGATCATAAATACTAATATATAATACTAATAATATTTCTCGATCAATCTGTAGAACTCCTTACCTTTGTAATGTGCTTTAGTTGGTGCAACGCCCCAGCACGTTCTGTTCAACAGGATCTTGTGGATTTCTCATTCCCGTTTAGTTTTTTGTATTTAATTTGTTTTTAATTATTGTTGTTGGTGGATAAAATGAACAAGCTCTACGCCACAGCTTTTGAAATTCAATGTTCTCACTTCCTCTCTCTCTCTCTCTCTCTCTCTCTAATTTGCAACTCACACCTACATTCACTCTTCTATGCAGATAATCACATGGATAATATATGAATCACTGCCATAGCAACTGCCCTCCCTCACCGTTTCTCTGCAGAAATATATATATATATATATATATATATATATATATATATATATATAGAGGTGGAAAACGTAAAGTATATAAAAACAATGCTGGAGCAGCAAAGAAAGAGAAAACGTCTTTGTTCGAGTCCGCGTTCGTTGTGATAGTGGGGGAGACATAGGCGAATCAAGAAATGAAGCGTCTTTAATATCCACAGAACAATATGAAGAAGGGTTGGGGATTGTGGTGGGGGGAGGGTGAAGTTAGGGGGGAGGGGGGTAGAGGAAGACACGGTAGGAAAAAAAGAGTGAGAGAGAGAGAAAAGGGGGAGAGAGATATGAGATAGGGAGAAGGGAATCCTCATTCCCCCTGTCATGGGTGGCGGTGCGTCGCGTTTGAAGTTTGCAACAGGACTCTATGTGGCTAATGAGCAAAGCACCAGACACACTCATTATTGTTTGTGTGCGGTGTGCATGTGTGTGTGTGTGTGTGTGTGAATAAACTAGCAGTGAGAGCGGAGAGGAGCACAAGAGCGAAGAGCTCATTAGAATTCTTCTGCTCTCAAAGGCCAAGTTAGTAGAGAGATGTGAAGCCACAGCCAGAGATGCTGGTACACCCTTTTGTCGGCACACACAAACACACATGCACGCACACACACACACACACATGCACACACACATGCACACACACACACACACACACGTGCATGCACACACTTAGACACACATGCACACATGCGCACGGATGCATACACACAGACACACATACACAGGCATACACACACACACACACACACACACACACACACACACACACACACACAAGCTCCTCCCTGTCACTCATCTCTACGATTAGGTGTGCAGTCTGGGCCATTCTTGGCTGATTGATGTTGTTTAATTAAACCTCCTGTTCCACATCGTCATCATCATCCTCATCACTATCATCATCATCTCCATCTCCGCTGCTCAAAGGCGTGTGGCCTTCCCCTGTTCTATACATTAATAATGAGCCACACGTGCACACACATGCACTCACACACACAGGCACATATACACTATAAAGAGAACAGCATTAAAGACTAGGCCGATGGGCAATACTATCCATTGGAGATGATAGGGTGTGTGTTGCACTAATATGTGTGTGTGTGTGAATGTGTGTGTTTGTGTGTGTGTGTGTGTGTGTGTGTGTGTGTGTGTGTGTGTGTGTGTGCGACTGGAAAGTCGTTAATAGCAATCGTCATTCACAGGTATTATTGGGTATATAACATTATCGCAGAAATAGTGTAGAGTAGAGTTGTACAAAAACATCTAGCCCCTCTGCATAAATTTACACAAACACACACACACACACACACACACACAAACATACACACACGCCATCAAAGGGGAGTCATTAAAAATCCCAGAATGCTCTCCTGATAGACACTTCAAAGTTTTCCCACGTACAAAGAAATTTACTCACTCGCAAACCGTGAACCTACATACACACACACACCAACACACACTCCTGTGTGCATGCCAACCGTGAACCCACACACACACCAACACAAATACCTGCATGCATGCAAACGTGTTGTTTTGCGACAACAGTATACCAAACACATTGAAGTTTGGCAAGCGAACAATGTCATATTCTAAATACGGTGAGAACTATTTTTCTGTATATTTTTTCAATATTTCCAAGGTTAAATTATCACTATGCTGAGAGAGAGAGAGAGAGAGAGAGAGAGAGAGTTTACCTGGTTTTTAAAGGTGAAACTCACTACGGTTGTGTAATGACAGACGTTGACGCAATGTTTACAGTGTAGAAGCACAGCAATGCATGCTAGGAGCACGACAGACCTCAGTGAGTTTATGTTTTTTGTTTCCCCTTTTCCTCTGATTTCCTGGATGAGGTGTTGTCTTGGATTTGTACATCACACCCAATCATGTGAAATATTAATGAAGCAGAGGAATTCATTTTTAAACGCCCATTCTCTTCATCGTTTCCACCACCCACCTTTGTGTGAGGCAGCGGTGGAGATGACACACACGCATGAACACGTGCTAATACACACACACACACACACACACACACACACACACACACACACACACACACACACACACACACACACATAAACCAACACATCCTCTCTCACATTCAATCTCTCTCTCACTCTCACACACACACGCACGCACACACAGACACTGACAAACACAAACAACCCTCTTCCCACACACACACACTCACCTACACATCCTCTCTCACATTCTCTCTCTCTCTCTCACTCTCTCGCACACACAGGCACACAAATACACTGACATACACACACACTCACACACACTCACACCCACCCACACAATATGTCATCCTAGCGCCTTCAAGGATTGGAGCTTTATTAAAGAAATAATCATCAAAGAGCAACGAGGCAGAGACCACTGCATACTCATAACAACGCAATCATAGGCACTCCACGAGAACGCCTTGTTGACAGGGGCGTTGCTTGGCCCTGTGTTCTCTGAGAGGTGTGTGTGTGTCTGTGTGTGCATGTGTGTGATTTATGTGTGTGTGTTAGTTTGATTCTCCCCATAGAGCAGGTGACCTGGCATTTCAGTGACTTTTAGAGGTGCTACCGCGGTGACATATAGCTCTCTCTCTCTCTTTCTCTCTCTCTCTCTCTTTCCTCCCCCTCCCTCCTCCCCTCCCTCCATCTCCTTCTATCTATCCCTCCCTCCCTCTATCTCTCTCCCTCCATGCCTCTATCTTTCCCTGTATTCCTGCCTGCCTCCCTCCCTCCCTCCCACCCTCTCTAACTCCCCATCTATCTATCTCTCTCCCATCCCTCTTTCTACCTCTTTTCCCTCTCTCTCTCTCTTCTTTCCTCTCTCCCCTTCTCTCCCCCCACCCTCAGATTTCATACCAAAGCACCCCTATCCCACAGTGCCTCTTTCCCTCTATACTCATTCTCTTTCACACCCCATACTCTCTACTTTCTCTTCAACCATCACCCCACCCCACCACACACTGCTCAGTCACACAAGCATCTCAATCTTTTTATTCTTGCTTTCCTTTTTTCTCTCCTCTTTCTTTGTCTTTCCTTTATTATTCCTTTACTGAGCACACAGCAGTCGAGTGAGGTGTGTGTGAGTGAGTCAGGTGATCAGCGTGTGTATGTGTGTGTGGTTGTGTGTGTGTGTGTGTGTGTGTGTGTGTGTGTGTGTGTGTGTGAGCGCACGAGGTGTGAGGGTGTTGCATGAGAGGGATTTTTTTCCTCTTTGTTTTTGCTACACTACCTAATTACTTGTCTTCCTATCGCTCTAAAAATAGCATTCTTCTTTTTGTGGTATTTCATGTTTCGCTGGCGCTTCACAGTTCCTCCGCACCTTCACTCCTTCCTCTGGGGGCATTTTGATCATGGATATTTAGCAGGGTTGGGGGTGTGGATGTGGAGGAGAGGAAAGAGATATACATCTCCCAATTTTCTGTGCTGACGGTCTCTTCCGAGTTGCTGACCTGAACCCTCCCTTGTATCTCAGCAATTTAATTTAACCCTGGCGATACGCTACATGCTAATTAGAAAGCTTTTGAAAGAGGAAACACACACCGTGAGGGGTGGCCAGAACCAGACGGCCCGGGGAGCCGGGAGACAGAGGTAGACACAGAGCAGGAGAGAGAGAGAGAGAGAGAGAGAGAGAGAGAGAGAGAGAGAGAGAGAGAGAGAGAGAGAGAGAGAGAAGAGAGAGAGAGAGAGAGAGAGAGAGAGAGAGAGAGAGAGAGAGAGAGAGAGAGAGGGTGGGGGGGTGGGGGAGAGATATAAAGAGAGAGTAGAGACAGATGGAGGTACACAGAGCGAGAGAGAGGACAGAAAGTGAGAGAGACAGAGAGAGAGAGGGAAAGATAGAGATACAAAACAAATAATTAAATACAACAGAATTAAAATAAAGAGGAAGAATGGGTGAGTGAGAAACCAACATGCAAGGGAAGTTTAATAGCAGTAAGCGTTTCAGCTCGGCAAAAAATATGAATAATAATGGATAAATAAATAAATAAAAGACAGTGAGGGAATCAATTCTAAATGCACGCTGAAGTTAAAAAGAAGAAGATATGAAAATGATGAAAAGAGAGGAGGGAGGGAGGCGAGAATAAAGGCGAGCGAGGCGTGTCCCTCGTACGACATGGCGAAGGAAGTAAGCGGGAGCTCATCACGGAGAGGAGAAGATGATGAAGAAGAGGGAGAGAGGGATGGGACTAAGAGAGAGAGAGAGCCAGAGAGAGAGATAGATAGACCCAGAGCGAGACAGAGAGAGAGAGAGATTTAGGTGGATGTTTGAGGAAAGATAAAGGGGAAAAACGCTTTCCACCGCCACTGGTGAATTTTTGTGGCGTTTGGGGATTGTGAGGCTGTAGGAGGAGGAGGAGTAAGTTCTTTTTTTCTTTTGTGTTCTCGACGAATACAGAGGAGCCAAGCAATTAGCAGCTCCATCCCTTCGTAGCCGCTAGCAATGCTACTGTAAGAAGGCACTGCAAAGACAATACAAAGTAGCATTACCTCATTGGATCTATCTTGGAGCTATAAGGAGATAACATGTGTGTGTGTGTGTGTGTGTGTGTGTGTGTGTGTGTGTGTGTGTGTGTGCGCGTGTGTGTGTGTGTGCAAGAGAGAGAAAGAGGGGGAGAAACTGAGTGCATGTGTGTGTGTGTGTGTGTGTGTGTGTGTGTGTGTGTGTGTGTGTGTGTGTGTGTGTGTGTGTGTGTGTACTGGTGGTATGTAGCCCTACACGCTGCTGTAGAACCTCAGAGTCAACGGCTGTCTGTCAGACCCGGTCCCATTAACGAGACCGGTGTTTTAAGACCACTTACGGCTGTTGCTCTTCTCAAGTCTGCAAGCCGTTAAGCAGCTTATGTCACCTCTGGCAAACAAATAAAAAATAAACAAATAAACGCGGGGAAAAGGTAACCGCCATGCACTTAGAGGTGGCGATCAGCATGTGGCATCTGCATTCTCTTTGACAGGCTTTCTCTGCAGGCACTGATGCAGGGGCACCCATGCATGGGTGTATGTACATGTTCCTGCTTTGTGCATGCGTGCATGTATGCATGCCCGTGTCAGATCATCTTATCAATTACAACACATTCTTGTACCCATGACTCTGCATTCTCACTACTGCTTTGTGGGTTTCCTTCTTTGTGTGTGTCGTCGTCTGTGTGTGTGTGTGTGTGTGTGTGTGACTTTTACATCAGTGTGCAATGTGTGTGTCTGTATGTCTCTCAACGTCTGTTTGTGTGTATGTGTGTCTGTAGGTGCACGTGTCTGTGCCTGATGTGTATCTGCATGTATGCTTGCTTGCGACTGTGTTCAGGTGTCTGTTTGCAGGGTTTTACGTATGTACAGTCCTTTCTTTGGTGGCATGGTGTGTGCTTTTGTGTACGGCCAGATAACATACCATGCCAAGTCATGCCAAGCTTCTTATCCCCTGCATGGCCTGCCCCTCCCCCCTCCCCCATAGCAACTGGCCCCAGCGGCCCCTGACACTTGTAATGACTAAGATCCGGCTAAGACCGCCTAATGCCGTAGGCTGCTTTATTAGTGTAGAGGAGGCTCGATCCTAGCGGTGTGTGCGGCATGTTCGTGTATGTGTACTTATGTGTGTATATATGCAATCTGTAGTTTATGTTTGTGTTTATGTGTTTGGTGTGTGTGTGTGTATGTTTGTATTATACTTTGCGAATGTGTGTGTGCCCAATTGTAAGTGTGTGTGTGCGGCTTTGTTTGTAAATTAATGAATGTGCTGGATACTTGTATTGCATTGTCCTACATGTATTGTACGTATATATCTATTTATTTGCATGTCTGTGTGTTTGTGTGTGCGTGTTTCTTTGCGTATTGGAGTTTGTATGTAAATTGTGTATGTTTTTATTTTACTGTGTATGAGTGTGTGTGACTGTGCATGTCTGTGACTGTGTGTGTGTGTGTGTGTGTGTGACTGTGTGTGTGATTCTGTGTGTGCGTGTGTGTGTGTGGTTGTCTGTGTGTGTTTGATCATGTGAATGTTAGGGAGAGGAGAGGGCGAGAGGGGGAGATTGGGAGAGTGATTGCCTGCCTGTTGGCAGCCATGACAGGCCTGTAGAGCGTAAGTGAGAGGGATGCTTTACATGGGGAAGATGCCGAACGCCATCCCTGGTATCCACACGTCGACACTCTAAGCATCTCTATTACCTAATGACAGATGCACATGCAAATCATTCTCCCTTCCATCCCTCCCTCTCCCTCCCTCTCCCTCCCTCCCTTGTTTCTCCTGATGAATGAAGCTACGTTTCTATGGAATAATGGCGTCTAATCGCATAACGAGCGTGTATTTGACAGCAGCTCCCTTGGGTGCTGTTACCGCAGTTATACTTTGGAGGAAAAAAAACTAATCTTTGTTTATGTGTGCGTGTGTTTACGAGTGTGTATTTGCATGCGTGAAAGCATTGTGTACATTCGTCAAGTTCCATTGGTTGCAAACAAGAGCGTTGACGAGCACAAAGGCACAGCATATTACATTATTATTTGTATTTACTCCTTCAAACGCACCCCCCACCCCCCAAAATTGTATATATTTCAACATGTCCGGGTCTATGTGTTTTCAGATGTTGGGGATAAAACCGCATCGTTAATTGCTTTTGAACCTAGAGTGGGAGAACCGAAAAACAACTTGTAAACAAACTTCATCGTGTAAACAAACTCTGCTTTCTTGCTCGGCCCCTCCCCTTTTCCAAATTTTCCTAAACAGTTTGATTCAGTTGATTACGTCAACCCTCGCCACTGGCCTGTGTCCACCACATCACACAGCTTACACACCAACAAAACACACACATCTACCCGACACACATTCGTCCTTCTAGGCACAGACCCCCACCATACCCACAGACACAACATCAGCGCTTACAGACCCGTTACGCAACCCCCACCCCCCCCCACCCCACACACACACACACACACATCATAATGGTGGCACAACTCACATCACATCGTGTCAGATGCCGTAGAGGGTACATTTCCATAGAGCCGATCTCTCTCTCTCTCTCTCTCTCTTCTACTCTCTCTCTCTCTCTCTCAAGTTAACACTCCTGCTCTGCGCTCGCCCTGCCCCCCCCCCCCCCGGCCCATCAGCAAGGACTTAGGGCACCACACCTGGAAAAAGTTTGGGGGATTTTTTTTTTTTTTTTCCCGGTCGATGCCCTCTGCTCTTCCTACCTTCCGAATGCAATAGCATTGGTTTCACTGCATAGAACGAATTTTTTCCCTTATGAGTCGGGGAATATACTAGTAAAAGTTCCCCCATACAATTAAACACCTCACACACTCACGCAACCAGTTACTTGCTATTCGTCCTTGCAGTGGTAAATCGTTCCGTTGCCTTGGCTCGGTGTGTGTGTGTCCATTTTTGTGTTTGGCCAGTGAGATGCTAGGTCGTGGCTGTGGATGCTAGCACCAAGGGTTGGAGGGGATGTGAGAGGTTGGGTGGTTGGTGTTGGATGGTACGAGAGACCCCAGCAGGGGGGTGGCAGTCCCGGTGGGAGGCATGGAGACTGCATCGCAGCTCACACTATGCATGTGAACGCTGTGCAGCGTTCGTCAGCAGCCCTTTACAGGAGGAAGCGATCTCGTCCTTTAGCCGCTCAAAGAGGAAGGAGTCATCGACCCCCCACCCACACCTGTTACATCAGCTACAGACGTACACACACATATACACACGCACTCACACACACACACACACACACACACACATCATATTACACACCACACATCACATCGTGTCAGATGCCGTTGAGGTACATTTCCATAGAGCCGATCTCTCTCTCTCTCTCTCTCTCTCTCTCTCTCTCTCTCTCTCTCTCTCTCTGTCTCTCTCTCTCTCTCTCTCTCTTATGCAGGCGCTTTTTCATCATAGGCGCGTTTATCGCAGGTGCTGCACGTGGTAGGGTGCATATGCCTAATGAACAACCTTCCCGCAGGAGTCTGAGTGTGTTGGAGTGTGTGTGTGTGTGTGTGTGTGTGTGTGTGTGTGTGTGTGAATGTGTGTGCATTGAGAGGGTGATGGTGATGGTTGGGATCAAGGCGGGGGATGGGGGGGTTCTGCCAGGCTCATCTAAGTGCAGCGCTTTCGACGCGCCCCGTTTCCTCGAAGAGTGTGAAGCGGTTTGATCTCTTTCTGCCTTAGCTGCCTCTCCACCCTCACCCTCTCCCCCTTCTCTCTGAACCCCCCCCCCCCCCCCCCCCCCCCCCTCCCCACCCCCCCCTCGGTTTGCCCGCCTCATTACTTTCTGTCGCCACCACACTCTCCGGCCACGCCATTGATCCCAGACCCGTGTTCCGTCTTCCTCTTTGTGTTTCATCCATCAGTCACCCTGTGTTCGTGTGTGTGTGTGTGTGTGTGTGTGTGTGTGTGTGTGTGTGTGTGTGTGTGTGTGTCCACCGACCCCCCTGCTGAGGGACAGACCAAAGATTTTGTTAAAAGTGGAAGGTAGCAGGGACTGGAAGAAGGTAAAAGGTGCCTCCATCGCCTCTAATGGGGATGTGCTATTGATTTGCATTGACGAAGACCACCTCCACCACAACGCACACACACACACACACACACACACACACACACACACACATCTTCCATCCCATCCAGTCCAGTCCATCCCCCTACCTGTCATCTATCTCCATCTATCTCTCTTTCTCTATCTATCTCCCCATCCTTTCATCGGGATTAGCCTCCGATGGATCCATCAATCCATCCATCCGTTCCACCTGCTCGCGTCCGTCTATGCACCCCCCTACCGCCCATCAAACCCCCAAATCAAATGGATTCACCAGACAATCTATGCGTCCCATCACCCCTCACAGAACACCCACCCATCCATCCATCCAATTATCTTTCTGTCCATCCATCTTCTGTAATGGCTTATTAATCCGGCGATGTGTCCGTGAATCCTTCCGCTATCCATCCCTCCATCCCTCTTTTCACCAAACCAGTAATCACCACCTAAGACCCACCCACCCACACTTTCCAATAACCCATCCGTCCATCTACCCACCCACCCATGCTTCCTTCCACACTGCAACTCACCCACCCAGCCGTGCTTCCATCCTTCCAACCATCCGCCCAGCTATCCTTCCATCGACCCATCTACCTATCCTTCCATCTACCTATCCACCCATGATCCCATCCACACATCTGCCCACCCACCAATCCATACCTCCGATCACCCACCTACCCTTCCATCAACCCATCTATCCAGCCATCCATCCATCCACCCACCAACTCCTACCAATGATCTCTCCAACCGTTTGTGTAACCAGTGGTTCACTTCGACCCCATTATCATTGATACAAACCAAACAATCCCAAAACCTCTGAATCCCCAAACAACTCCACCAGCCTCTGTGTATGTGTGTATGTGTGTAGGTGCATGTGTGTGTTTCTGTGTGTGTGTGTGTGTGTGTGTGTGTGTGTGTCTGTTTGTGTGTGTGTGTGTGTGTGTGAAACTCTGCAAGCTGAAGCGAACATAAGCTAATGAGCGGTAATGCTCATCCATTGCTAAAACACACACACACACACACACACACACACACACAAAAGGCATCAGATAGAAGGGCTGCCATTCTAATGGTGGGATGTGATTATACGGATGAGTGCCTCCGCGTTGGTCTTTGTGTGTTGGGAGGGGAGCCATTTTGTTCCGCTTTCTTCTTCTTTCTCCATTACTACCTTCCCACACACACACACTCACACACATTCCCCAAAAACGACTCACCGTCATTGTCGTCGTTGAATACCAAAACAATACCACAGGAAGGAAAAGGAAGGCTTGTGATCTGAGGTACGCAGTGTGTGATGGAGTGCATGGTTTAGAAGGATTCTGGGGGTTGGTTGGCTTTTCGGATGGGGCTTGGAACCCTGTTGGAAGTGAGGTTCCCCCACCTGCACCTATAGAGAGAGAGAGAGAGAGAGAGAGAGAGAGAGAGAGAGAGAGAGAGAGAGAGAGAGAGAGAGAGAGAGAGAGAGACAGAGAGAGAGACAGAGACAGAGACAGAGACAGAGACAGAGACAGAGACAGAGACAGAGACAGAGACAGAGACAGAGTAATTGAAACAGGAGAGCTCTACAGCCATTTGCCGCTGTGTCCAGCAGGAGTCCAGCTTAGTGGGTGGGCGAGTGGTGTGTGTGTGTGTGTGTGTGTGTGTGTGCGTTATGTGCTGTGTGTGTGAGTGTGTGTGTATGGGCTTTACCTTCAGTTCCAAAGTGTTTTTCTTTTCTTTTCCAGCGAGTGAGATTGACAGGTCGGTGGGAGAGATCTCCTGGTCAACCTCTGCAAGTCCCGCTGTAGAGGGTGAAATCATAGTGACATCATCCACATGACATCATCAAACATCACCACCACCCAGAACACCATGTTCCGCGGTCCATTGGGCCTCGCGGTTCTTGAGGCCAAGACATCCATCGCCGTTGAACACATGCTTTAGTTGTATGTGTAAAATAAACCCCACAGGTGCATCAGGGGCGGGGGGGGGGGGGGAAGCTGGGGGGGGGGGGGGGGGCGGGCGGGGTGGGGGGGGGGGGGGGGGGGCGGGGGAGCGATAGGGGGGGGGGGGGGGGGGGGGGCGGGGTAAAAGGGGGCGGGGTAGGGTAAGGGGAGGGGCGGGGTATAGGGGGGGGGCGGGGGGTAGGGGGCGGGGGGGGTTGTTTTAAAGGGTTGGGGGGGGGGGGGGGGGCGGGTGGGTTTCGGGGAGGGGGGGGGGGGGGGGGGGGGGGGCGGTGGTAGGGGGGCGGGGTGGGGGGCGGGGGGTTTTAGTGGAGGGGGGGGGGGGGGGGGGGGGGGGGGGGGGGAGGTGGGGTCGGGGGGTCGGGGGGAGGGCGGGGGGGGGCGGGGTAGGTAGTGGGGGGGGGGGGGGGTGGCGGGGGGGGGGGGGGGGGGGGGGGGGGGGGGGGGGGGGGGGGGGGGGGGGGGGGGGGGGGGGGGGGGGGGGGGGGGGGCGGGGTAAGGGTCTCAGCTCACAGCCCACCTCTGCTCTAGTGGGCTGAAAGACCCAGAGGCCATGACTAAAGACAGCAATCCTTTTACAGGATCCCCGCTAATTAGCTACTAGCTAGCAGAGCTGCGCGCTGTGCTTTGATCCGCACACGATCAATACTGAGATCACGGCATCTTGTAGTAGAACCAGCGCTTGCGTGTGTGCGTGATTGTGTGTGTTTGTGTGTGTGTGTGTGTGTGTGTGTGTGTGAATGGTATTTTATTACGTTGAATTCACTCTGCACTGTATAGATGTTCATAATTGTGTTGCGTTAGCACATTTACACGCCACGAGCGCCACATCGCTACGAACGGTTAGCCTTTATGAGAACCGGCGAATAGGAAAATGAAGTTGTTTGAGATTCCCTGTGGGAATTCTTCCTGTTCCCCCCGTTTCGTTCTCCATTGCGTTTGTCCGCAAAACAATTTGGGGCTTTCCATACCGGTGATCAAACTGGTGTCGCAGCATATGAATATCTTGTTGTTCTTTATGTAATTTGAGATTTGATCACAGTGGGAGAATGCACGTGAACACGAACATTACTGGTATATTTTACAAACACTCACGCACATGAATGCAGAAACGCACAATGAATCACACAGACACACACACAGACATACACGATGAATATCCACACACACACACAATTAATACATAATGAATACACTTAAACACATGAACACAGATGAACACAAACTCTGATACACACGTACACATGTACGTCTGCGTACAGGGATACCGATAAATGCATACACATATACACTCAAACCTATCTGCGTGCATGCATACTCTGAGGTGATCCAAAGCCCAAAGAAACGCACGCCGGCGTCGGCCCTTGCACAAGCTGCCAGCCGCCAGATGCAGATTTGTGTTTATTTTAGGCACTTGGAGGGAGTCAACAGTCTGTTAATGTCGGCCCGGCTCAGGGAGCCTTCCTGATCTGCTGTTTGAACAAGCACGCACAGAGGCCTCTGTCAGGGGAGATAAGACGAACACAGAGAGCACCGTGCACCTCCAAGTGATTGACTGATGTTTGAAAGAGAGAGAGAGAGAGAGAGAGAGAGAGAGACAGAGAGAGAGAGAGAGAGAGAGAGAGAGAGAGAGAGAGAGAGAGAGAGCAAATGTGTTTGCGCGAGAGTAAGAGAATGACTGATGTTTTTAAGAGATAGGGTGGAGTTGAGCCTGAAACAAACACCAAAATCTACAGATCTGTTTCGCCAGAACAATCCCCCCCCCCCCCCTTCCTCTCTCCTCTAAAGCTCTCTGCTCCTTCCCATCCACTTCCATCCTCTCCTCTCTCATCCCCTCCTCTTTCTTCACTGTTTGCCAGTCTCCCAGTGCACCCTGAATGTCCTTGCTGGGCTTATTAAAGAAATAGGACATTGTCGACATTGTGGCTTAAAGAAAACACACACACAACCAACATCTGTCTGTCCTAGTCAGGATCAAGGCAGCCAACGGTCGCAGATCATCCAACCCGTCGCGTACGTACGCACTCCGAAACGGAATGAACAATGCGAGTTACAGTACAGCGCTGTTGCCAGACTCAATCAAGCCCCCCTCCCCAACCACCTACCGCAGCGGCATTCAAGTACGCGAGCATTCCCCCTTACACCCCCCCCCCCCCCCACCCCCCCACCCTCGCAACCCTCCGGAACGTTCCGTAAACATCATTTGTGCGCTGCCACGGAACTGTCTTGCGAGGTCAAAAATTTAATTCTGACCTTTTGTCTCATTAAAGAAAGATGTTCTCTGACTGGACAATCCACCATGGATCCCCCCCCACCCCCCCCCCCACCCCACTCCCTTAACACCATCAGCATCCCCTTCACCAGCACCATCACGACCAAACCCTCCCTTGGGGGTCTTTAGGGGTCTAAAGGACAGCCACTAGAACTAGCCAACGCGACTCTGGTAATTGCGGACCTGAATGTTAGCTCGTTGTCCGTGGAGACAGGTTTGATTTGACATGGAAGGCAGAGGATATAAGAAGTCACAGGAGTAGAGTTAGCAGCCATTTTATAATTGGGGATCTTAGTTTGCCATCAGCCTGTTGTAGATAAAGTTTAGTTTTTCCTACATGCCTTTGTGCAATATTGGTTCAATTAGACTTTTCCATTTTTTGCTTATTTTAAGAAGAAGAAAAATATATATTCTAGTTTCTTCGGCGGGAAATTTAATTAGGGTGAAAATTCCCTTTGAAATGTGTTTCCTACTTGCTTTTCTTCTTTATTGAGCAAACTTCAGGAAATAAGAGCTCACACATACAAATAAAGACACACACACATTGTCTTCACATTACCACCAGGAAGTGGTAACTTGGAGACCTCATCTCAGTGACATTTTCTGAGAAATAAGCGATGAAAGATGCGGACGTACACACATTTATGTTAAAATGATCCTAAAGAGAGCTGCCTGGGGAAGTTAAGTGTCTAAAGGTGCTGAATTAAGTTGAAAAACCTATAGCTAGAGCATCAACAGTTTGATTTAAGAAATAAATGTAGAATTTATGAGTTTAACTTAAAAGAAGAAGCAAAATAAGTGTTCCATGTCATTTCTCTTTCAGTAGCCTAATTTATTTATTGTGCAACGTCCTTGTTAAGTCCTACGAATCTGACGTTTTAAACGGTTTCGTTTTTGTATTGTATTTGGCGATGTTTCATATTGAAGGTTTTTGCCAAAGAAAAATTACCAGTGAACCGCCTTTTCTCTGAATTATTGTCTTGCGTTAATTGGCCTCCAGAGAGAGTTTAAAGTTATTAAATAAGCAGGCTGAGCTAAAAACAAAACATAGACAAATCTGTTGAGTGAAAGCCAGGGCCAGAGTTAGTGTCCCGTGTTGGTGTTACCTCATCAAACTGTTGTGGTTTTTCCTAATCCATTACATCTTGTATTTCCAATGTTCAGCTCAGACACCGATAAAAGACCCAGGGCAAAAAAAAAAAAAAGGAAACAGGATAATGTAGTGGCGCAGGTGTTTGACTCCCAGACGAACGCTCCTGGGCTCGACCACCGATGTCCACAGCCAACCTGTTCCCTGTAACCTCTACCTGCTCCTCAGTGACATTAATGTGAATTCACTAAGGTGCTCTGGATAAGGGTGTCTCCATAAAAACGAAATAGTAAACCTAGCATGCCAAGAAACATTTATCAACATGGGATGTGGATTCGACTCCACCTCTGCTCAGACTACTGTAGGATGCACTGTGTTTCATAGCAGAAGGGGTCCTGCATCCAGTTTCTTTTTAATTAATTGTCACCACTCACACCATGTTTGTTTTTTGCAATGAATTTTGAGATTAATTTTGGATCAAGTACTGTCCTTGTACTGAGACTCCACACAGGATCTTACCCGAATGAAAGAATTAAACATTCAAATATTTACCGCACCATGTTTGATGGCTCTACCCCGTGTGTAAGGTAACATAGGTTTAATTGAAAAGTTTACGGATACAAATACTCCACCAATAGCAATGTTCCCATTCAAATACAGACAGAACAAAATAGAGTGGGCTCATTACACACACGCCAACCACTTACCACACACGGCCACTGGGAGGCTTTAGACTGCGTCTTGGTGTTGAAGAGGATGGCTGACAGCAACCGGGCAGATTGTTACTTTCCTCCGGCCCACAAACACACACATACACACACACAATACACACACCACACGCTCTGATGCTGAGACGTTAGAGAGCACTCTTAAATCACATACATTGACTAGAAGCGTGTCTTTTTGATTTTTTTTATCTCTACATCAAGTACATGTTTACCTGTTCTTTTGTGTATGTGCGTGCTAATGTGTGTGTGTGTGTGTGTGTGTGTGTGTGTGTGTGTGTGTGTGTGTGTGTACGTGTGTAAGCATGCTTGTGTCTTGCTTGGACAAACAGACAGACAGGCTGTGCTGTGTCATTTCCCCCGGTGGTAATTGACAGGAAGCGGAACAGTTGCAGGGAGTTGTCAGAAGTGTTGTGGATGCCGCCGTCTAAACACTAGATTACACACCCCTTGCCTATTCAGCAAGGAAGCTGTCATGTCCTCATTGTCAGCAGCTTCACGGCTCCTTTTTAGTCCTGCCATTTTTCCCAAGACGGTATTTTGAGATGTGTTCTTTATTTTTATTTTCTTTGCAATCTCCTGCCTCTTCCTCCCACGTGCGCTGAATTTGTACTCCAGTGAACCTGTTTCCACTAATGAATCACTGATCATCCCCCCCCTCCCCCACTCTCTCACATACACACACACACACACACACACACACACAAACAAGCACGTGTACACACACAGTTCTCCAGCTGTGGTTTCATTGTTGTCATGAAACGTGTAGCTTTTAACCTCCAATCACTCTGGGGGGAGCGTGAACTGCCAGGTCGGGACAGTTTGAAAATGTGATTTGCATTTTAGTTTTTCCTGGTGAAAATAAACTGAAATTGCACTCGAGTAATTGCATGAGAATAGAACGCTACCATGTCTGCACATCACGGTACAGTTTGTTAGTTGATCTCTCCGATATTTGCACAAGAGTACCCGAAAAACTAATGTATTTCATTGCAATAATGCCTGGCCTAGTTCCACCACCTAATGAACTCATCCACTCTACTGCTGAATAGCTAACACATATTGGATATGAAATACGTTTCACCTCTGAAAGTGGCTGCAATTTCCTTAATTTTTTAATATTTATGGTGCAGTATGTAGAATTTAGAGGCATCTAGTGGAACAGACTTATTAAAACAAATTCATTAATTTGTTTCAATAAGTGTGTAACCCATGAAAATAAGAATCGTTGTGTTTTCGTAACCTTAGAATGAGCCTCGTTCCCATTAGTGCATATGTCTGTCAGGATCAATGGAAAAACATGGATCCTTTTTCAAGGAGCCCCCATGTTTCACCGCCATGTTTCTACAGTAGCCCAGAACAGCCTCCTGTAGCTTCTCCTACGTCGTTGGAAAGGGAGGGTTGAGGGGAGGTGAGCAGGGAGGAGTGGCATCACCGCTAGATCCTTTTAAATCCTACACACTTCACCTTTAATATTATATGCAGCAACACAAGTGTTGTGGATTCAAGGTTTGTGTTACTATTTTTTGTTTTTGTTTCAGAAACTATCTGACACATCTTTC
>JACYXH010000176.1:0-27500 GCA_026745465.1 Lota lota | reverse complement strand
TGTGTGTGTGTGTGTGTGTGTGTGTGTGTGTGTGTGTGTGTGTGTGTGTGTGTGTGTGTGTGTGTAAGCCTACTGGCGAGTTTAGCTTGGCAGACTACAACGACTGCCGGCTGTCACGTTTTTTGATGTGAATCATGAAGTGAGCCGGAGCAACGGTCCGGAAGCACCGATAAAACACTCCGCAACTCATCCGGAGAAACCCCATGCAGCATGCATAGAACCCACAGTTTATGTGTGGGTGTGGGTGTGGGTGTGTGGGCGTGTGGGTGTGTTTGCGTGTGTTTACTTCTACATCTCACCATCTCTTAATTCATCGCTTCCATCTCACCCCACTTTTGCCTCCTCTCTCTCTCTCTCTCTCTCTCTCTCTCTCTCTTTCTCTCTCTCTCTCTCTCTCTCTCTCTCTCTCTCTCTAAATAAAGAAATAAAGAAATATATATATATATATATATGTGACTGCCCACAACCTATTTTCTGCTTGTTTTGTTAATGTTTTGTTTTAGTTTTAGTTTATCAAGTTGTATTGGCCGTGCCACAGGCCCCACAATAGCGAAGAGGTAAATACCTCTTAGCTGACAAAAGACTTGCCGGCTGGTTTGAGCCTGCTATTTGGGAGTCAAGAGGTTAATTGGAAGATACCATCTGTGATACCTCTGGGGGGCTGGCCTGAACTATGGTTTACTTTAACATTCATATTTATATTTATATCTATTACATAAATATACATTATTAGGGTGTCGAGGACGAAGTCCAAGACAACCTCTTGTTATTGCTGATATTATTATTATTATTAGGGTGTCGAGGACGAAGTCCAAGACAACCTCTTGTTATTGCTGATATTATTATTATTATTATTATTATTATTATTATGCACAGTGTTTGACTTATACAGCCTAAACCGCTTGGTTAATTCTGAAAAAAACTTGCTAAACCTGTATAGGACGACAACAGAATATCTGTGTGAAAGAATTGCACTGATTGGCCCAAAGGTGGCGCTATAGCAATCGCATGAAAATCCAAACTTTGAACAAGCATATCTCCTGACCCCATTGACCTACAGTCATAAAACTTTGACCATATATGCATCTCCTCATGCTGAACAAATATGCCTCAAGAACCCATGACGTCCGCCATGATGGATTTTCCGCCATTTTGAATTTTGTGAGAAACATGAAGAAATGTAAAAGCCCTAGGTTTTTTGAGATACACAGAAATCCTTTTGCACACATACTCTTTGGACCAATATCTTTAATTTGAAGTCAGTAAAAGTCTGTGCAATAAAGCATAAGGCCCCCAGGAGCCATTAACTTTGAAAGAAGGTGTGGCTTAACAACGCCAAACACAAAAATGCTTATATCGACATCAAGGCGCAGTCCTATGATCTTGACCCCAATACAAACATTGTTCATCATTAAATTCTAAACAAGATGGTACCCATGTTTTTTCAATTGGGGCGTGGCATCAAGAGGGCGTGGTTTTTGACTAAAATGACCACAGTTCCTAGAAGAATTGTTGGATTTGAGCGGGACCAACTGTCACACAATCAGGGATCAAAGCCCTAAATGCTTAAGTAAGATTTAAGTTGATTGACAAAACAACATGGCCGCCAGACTTAGACAAAAAACTTTTTTTAACACGTTTTATGAATACTTGCTACAGCTGTAGAGGAGGACTACAGAATATCTGTGTGAAAGAATTGCACTGATTGGCCCAAAGGTGGCGCTATAGCAATCGTCTGAAAATGCAAACTTTGAACAAGCATATCTCCTGACCCCTTTGACCTAAAGTCATGAAACTTTGCTCAAATATGCACCTTCACATGCTGAACAAATGTGCCTCAAGAACCTATGACTTCCGCCATGATGGATTTTTCGCCATTTTGAATTTTGTCAAAAACATTAAAATCAGTAGGGCTCCTACGTTTTTTAAGATAAACAGAAATCCTTTGGCACACATAATCTAAGGACCAATGTCTTTAATATGCTCTCACGAAATGTCTGTTCAATAAAGCATAAGGCCCCCAGGAGCCATTAACTTTGAAAGAAGGTGTGGCTTAACCACGCCGAACACTAAAATGCTTATATCGACATCAACATTGTGTCCTATGATCTTGTGTCCAATACAAATGTTGTTGGTCATGGAATTCTGAACAAGAATTAATTTTCAGATTTTAATTTTGCTAAAACAAAATGGCCGCCAGAGACAGAAAACCGTCCGAATGGCCTTAAAATGCGTTTTCAAAAATCTATATGGACTCCTATCATCTTCAGTACAATAGAAAAGTTGTTGGGCATGGAATTCTGAACAAGAGTACATTTTCACAATTTCATTTTGGTAAAACAAAATGGCCGCCAGAAACTAAAAACCGTCAGAATGGGCTTAAAATGCGTTTTCACAAATCTATATGGACTCTAATCATCTTGACTTCAATAGAAAAGTTGTTCAGCATGACATTCCGAACAAGATCGATTTATCACTTTTCCAATTATGCCCAAAAACATGGCTGCCAGAGGCTCAAACCTGTTACCATGCCGTGATTCCAATCCCATTTAACCACTCTAACTATCATTTTCTTCATACTGTATAACAATATATACAACTTTTGTCTCACTTTTCTAAACAGTGTTTGATCAAAGTAAACCTAAAGTGTGTGTGTGTGTGTCTGAAGCTGTCATTACATTAAAAACAATCCATTTACTATCATTATCTTCATACTGTATGACAATATATAGTACTTTTCTCTCACTTTTCTAAACAGTCTAAAATGTGTGTGTGTCTGAAGCTGTCATTACATTAAAAACAATCCATTACAGTGTTTGATCAAAGTAAACCTAAAGTGTGTGTGTGTGTCTGAAGCTGTCATTACATTAAAAACAATCCATTTACTATCATTATCTTCATACTGTATGACAATATATAATACTTTTCTCTCACTTTTCTAAACAGTGTTTGATCAAAGTAAAGCTTATTCTTTGATTTAAACCAAAAACAACACAGTACAATGTCAGCAGTAAGCACTGACCTAACTGTTTGCAATGTTGATGCAATGCACTTGCCACTTTTGTGTGTGTGTGTGTGTCTAAATGCTATGCCGGTTATGATTCTATTTTAAAGCGTTAAAGAAGCGTAACTGCTGAACCCTGACTTTGATACACTTTCACAAAACATTGAAGGCCAATCACCGCAATTGAGCTGAGGCCACTCCAACCTCATCAACTGTATAAAATCTTTAAAAGTCTCACTGGTCTGCCTCGTCTGCACAAACCTCGACACCCGGTAAATGCTGCTTGCAGCTTTAATTATTAGGGTGTCGAGGACGAAGTCCAAGACAACCTCTTGTTATTGCTGATATTATTATTAGGGTGTCGAGGACGAAGTCCAAGACAACCTCTTGTTATTGCTGATATTATTAGGGTGTCGAGCACGAAGTGCAAGACAACCTCTTGTTATTGCTGGTTTTATTATTATTATTATTAATATATACAGTGTTTGACTTATACAGCCTAAACCGCTTGGTTAAATCTGAAAAAAACTTGCTAAACCTGTATAGGAGGACAACAGAAGATCTGTGTGAAAGAATTGCACTGATTGGCCCAAAGGTGGCGCTATAGCAATCGCATGAAAATGCAAACTTTGAACAAGCATATCTCCTGACCCCATTGACCTACAGTCATAAAACTTTGACCATATATGCATCTCCTCATGCTGAACAAATATGCCTCAAGAACCTATGACTTCCGCCATGATGGATTTTCCGCCATTTTGAATTTTGTGAGAAACATGAAAAAATGTAAAAGCCCTAGCTTTTTTGAGATACAAAGAAATCCTTGAGCACACATACTCTTTGGACCAATATCTTTAATATCAACTCAGTAAAAGTCTGTGCAATAAAGCATAAGGCCCCCAGGAGCCATTAACTTTGAAAGAAGGTGTGGCTTAACAACGCCAAACACAAAAATGCTTATATCGACATCAAGGTGGAGTCCTATGATCTTGACCCCAGTACAAACATTGTTCATCATTAAATTCTAAACAAGATGGTACCCATGTTTTTTCAATTGGGGCGTGGCATCAAGAGGGCGTGGTTTTTGACTAAAATGACCACAGTTCCTAGAAGAATTGTTGGATTTGAGCGGGACCAACTGTCACACAATCAGGGATCAAAGCCCTAAATGCTTAAGTAAGATTTAAGTTGATTGACAAAACAACATGGCCGCCAGACTTAGACAAAAAATGTTTTTTAACACGTTTTATGAATACTTGCTACAGCTGTAGAGGAGGACTACAGAATATCTGTGTGAAAGAATTGCACTGATTTGCCCAAAGGTGGCGCTATAGCAATCGTCTGAAAATGCAAACTTTGAACAAGCATATCTCCTGACCCCTTTGACCTAAAGTCATGAGACTTTGCTCATATATGCATCTTCACATGCTGAACAAATGTGCCTCAAGAACCTATGACTTCCGCCATGATGGATTTTTCGCCATTTTGAATTTTGTCAAAAACATTAAAATCAGTAGGGCTCATACGTTTTTTAAGATAAACAGAAATCCTTTGGCACACATAATCTATGGACCAATGTCTTTAATATGCTCTCACGAAATGTCTGTGCAATAAAGCATAAGGCCCCCAGGAGCCATTAACTGTGAAAGAAGGTGTGGCTTAACCACGCCGAACACTAAAATGCTTATATCGACATCAACATTGTGTCCTATGATCTTGTGTCCAATATAAATGTTGTTGGCCATGGAATTCTGAACAAGAATTTATTTTCAGATTTTAATTTTGCTTAAAGAAAATGGCCGCCAGAGACAGAAAACCGTCCGAATGGCCTTAAAATGCGTTTTCAAAAATCTATATGGACTCCTATCATCTTCAGTACAATAGAAAAGTTGTTGGGCATGGAATTCTGAACAAGAGTACATTTTCACAATTTCATTTTGGTAAAACAAAATGGCCGACAGAAACTAAAAACCGTCAGAATGGGCTTAAAATGCGTTTTCACAAATCCATATGGACTCTAATCATCTTGACTACAATAGAAAAGTTGTTCAGCATGAAATTCCCAACAAGATAGATTCATCACTTTTCCAATTATGCCCAAAAACATGGCTGCCAGAGGCTCAAACCGGTTAGAATGCCGTGATTCCAATCCCATTTAACCACTCTAACTATCATTTTCTTCATACTGTATAACAATATATAAAACTTTTGTCTCACTTTTCTAAACAGTGCTTTATCAAAGTAAACCTCAAGTGTGTGTGTGTCTGAAGCTGTCATTACATTAAAAACAATCCATTACAGTGTTTGGTCAAAGTAAACCTAGAGTGTGTGTGTGTGTGTGTGTGTGTGTGTGTGTGTGTGTGTGTGTGTGTGTGTGTGTGTGTGTGTGTGTGTGTGTGTGTGAAGCTGTCATTACATTAACAAAAACCCATTATCTATCATTATCTTCATACTGTATGACAGTATATAAAACTTTTCTCTCACTTTTCTAAACAGTGTTTCATCAAAGTAAACCTAAAGTGTGTGTGTGTCTGAAGCTGTCATTACATTAAAAACAATCCGTTTACTATCATTATCTTCATACTGTATGACAATATATAATACTTCCTTGATTCAAACCTAAAACAATACTTGTGTGTGTGTGTGTGTGCTTCTGAAGCTGTCACAACATTCAAAACAATCCATTTACTATCATTATCTTCATACTGTATGACAATATATAAAACTTTACTCTCATATTTCTAAACAGTGTTTGATCAAACTAAACCTAAAGTGTGTGTGTGTCTGAAGATGTCATTACATTAAAAACAATCAATTTACTATCATTATCTTCATACTGTATTACAATATATAATACTTTTCTCTCACTTTTCTAAACACTGTTTGATCAAAGTAAACCTAAAGTGTGTGTGTGTCTGAAGATGTCATTACATTAAAAACAATCCATTTACTATCATTATCTTCATACTGTATTACAATATATAATACTTTTCTCTCACTTTTCTAAACAGTCTAAAGTGTGTGTGTGTCTGAAGCTGTCATTACATTAAAAACAATCCATTACAGTGTTTGATCAAAGTAAACCTAAAGTGTGTGTGTGTGTCTGAAGCTGTCATTACATTAAAAACAATCCATTTACTATCATTATCTTCATACTGTATGACAATATATAATACTTTTCTCTCATATTTCTAAACAGTGTTTGATCAAACTAAACCTAAGGTGTCTTTATCTTCATACTGTATGACAATATATAAAACTTTTCTCTCACTTTTCTAAACACTGTTTGATCAAAGTAAACCTAAAGTGTGTGTGTGTGTCTGAAGCTGTCATTACATTAAAAACAATCCATTTACTATCATTATCTTCATACTGTATGACAATATATAATACTTTTCTCTCACTTTTCTAAACAGTGTTTGATCAAAGTAAAGCTTATTCCTTGATTTAAACCAAAAACAATACAGTACAATGTCAGCAGTAAGCACTGACCTAACTGTTTGCAATGTTGATGCAATGCACTTGCCACTTTTGTGTGTGTGTGTGTGTGTGTGTCTAAATGCTATGCCGGTTATGATTCTATTTTAAAGCGTTAAAGAAGCGTAACTGCTGAACCCTGACTTTGTTACACTTTCACAAAACATTGAAGGCCAATCACCGCAATTGAGCTGAGGCCATTCCAACCTCATCAACTGTATAAAATCTTTAAAAGTCTTACTGGTCTGCCTCGTCTGCCCAAACCTCGACACCCGTTAATCGCTGCTTGCAGCTTTAATTATTATTATTATTATTATTATTATTATTATGCACAGTGTTTGACTTATACAGCCTAAACCGCTTGGTTAATTCTGAAAAAAACTTGCTAAACCTGTATAGGACGACAACAGAATATCTGTGTGAAAGAATTGCACTGATTGGCCCAAAGGTGGCGCTATAGCAATCGCATGAAAATCCAAACTTTGAACAAGCATATCTCCTGACCCCATTGACCTACAGTCATAAAACTTTGACCATATATGCATCTCCTCATGCTGAACAAATATGCCTCAAGAACCATGACGTCCGCCATGATGGATTTTCCGCCATTTTGAATTTTGTGAGAAACATGAAGAAATGTAAAAGCCCTAGGTTTTTTGAGATACACAGAAATCCTTTTGCACACATACTCTTTGGACCAATATCTTTAATTTGAAGTCAGTAAAAGTCTGTGCAATAAAGCATAAGGCCCCCAGGAGCCATTAACTTTGAAAGAAGGTGTGGCTTAACAACGCCAAACACAAAAATGCTTATATCGACATCAAGGTGGAGTCCTATGATCTTGACCCCAATACAAACATTGTTCATCATTAAATTCTAAACAAGATGGTACCCATGTTTTTTCAATTGGGGCGTGGCATCAAGAGGGCGTGGTTTTTGACTAAAATGACCACAGTTCCTAGAAGAATTGTTGGATTTGAGCGGGACCAACTGTCACACAATCAGGGATCAAAGCCCTAAATGCTTAAGTAAGATTTAAGTTGATTGACAAAACAACATGGCCGCCAGACTTAGACAAAAAAATTTTTTTAACACGTTTTATGAATACTTGCTACAGCTGTAGAGGAGGACTACAGAATATCTGTGTGAAAGAATTGCACTGATTGGCCCAAAGGTGGCGCTATAGCAATCGTCTGAAAATGCAAACTTTGAACAAGCATATCTCCTGACCCCTTTGACCTAAAGTCATGAAACTTTGCTCAAATATGCACCTTCACATGCTGAACAAATGTGCCTCAAGAACCTATGACTTCCGCCATGATGGATTTTTCGCCATTTTGAATTTTGTCAAAAACATTAAAATCAGTAGGGCTCCTACGTTTTTTAAGATAAACAGAAATCCTTTGGCACACATAATCTAAGGACCAATGTCTTTAATATGCTCTCACGAAATGTCTGTTCAATAAAGCATAAGGCCCCCAGGAGCCATTAACTTTGAAAGAAGGTGTGGCTTAACCACGCCGAACACTAAAATGCTTATATCGACATCAACATTGTGTCCTATGATCTTGTGTCCAATACAAATGTTGTTGGTCATGGAATTCTGAACAAGAATTTATTTTCAGATTTTAATTTTGCTAAAACAAAATGGCCGCCAGAGACAGAAAACCGTCCGAATGGCCTTAAAATGCGTTTTCAAAAATCTATATGGACTCCTATCATCTTCAGTACAATAGAAAAGTTGTTGGGCATGGAATTCTGAACAAGAGTACATTTTCACAATTTCATTTTGGTAAAACAAAATGGCCGCCAGAAACTAAAAACCGTCAGAATGGGCTTAAAATGCGTTTTCACAAATCTATATGGACTCTAATCATCTTGACTACAATAGAAAAGTTGTTCAGCATGACATTCCCAACAAGATCGATTTATCACTTTTCCAATTATGCCCAAAAACATGGCTGCCAGAGGCTCAAACCTGTTACCATGCCGTGATTCCAATCCCATTTAACCACTCTAACTATCATTTTCTTCATACTGTATAACAATATATAAAACTTTTGTCTCACTTTTCTAAACAGTGTTTGATCAAAGTAAACCTCAAGTGTGTGTGTGTCTGAAGCTGTCATTACATTAAAAACAATCCATTTACTATCATTATCTTCATACTGTAAGACAATATATAACACTTCCTTGATTCAAACCTAAAACAATACTTGTGTGTGTGTGTGTGTCTGAAGCTGTAACTACATTCAAAACAATCCGTTTACTATCATTATCTTCATACTGTATGACAATATATAAAACTTTACTCTCATATTTCTAAACAGTGTTTGATCAAAGTAAACCTAAGGTGTCTTTATCTTCATACTGTATGACAATATATAAAACTTTTCTCTCACTTTTCTAAACACTGTTTGATCAAAGTAAACCTAAAGTGTGTGTGTGTCTGAAGATGTCATTACATTAAAAACAATCCATTTACTATCATTATCTTCATACTGTATGACAATATATAATACTTTTCTCTCACTTTTCTAAACAGTGTTTGATCAAAGTAAAGCTTATTCCTTGATTTAAACCAAAAACAATACAGTACAATGTCAGCAGTAAGCACTGACCTAACTGTTTGCAATGTTGATGCAATGCACTTGCCACTTTTGTGTGTGTGTGTGTGTGTGTGTGTCTAAATGCTATGCCGGTTATGATTCTATTTTAAAGCGTTAAAGAAGCGTAACTGCTGAACCCTGACTTTGTTACACTTTCACAAAACATTGAAGGCCAATCACCGCAATTGAGCTGAGGCCATTCCAACCTCATCAACTGTATAAAATCTTTAAAAGTCTTACTGGTCTGCCTCGTCTGCCCAAACCTCGACACCCGTTAATCGCTGCTTGCAGCTTTAATTATTAGGGTGTCGAGGACGAAGTCCAAGACAACCTCTTGTTATTGCTGGTTTTATTATTATTATTATTATTATTATGCACAGTGTTTGACTTATACAGCCTAAACCGCTTGGTTAATTCTGAAAAAAACTTGCTAAACCTGTATAGGACGACAACAGAATATCTGTGTGAAAGAATTGCACTGATTGGCCCAAAGGTGGCGCTATAGCAATCGCATGAAAATCCAAACTTTGAACAAGCATATCTCCTGACCCCATTGACCTACAGTCATAAAACTTTGACCATATATGCATCTCCTCATGCTGAACAAATATGCCTCAAGAACCCATGACGTCCGCCATGATGGATTTTCCGCCATTTTGAATTTTGTGAGAAACATGAAGAAATGTAAAAGCCCTAGGTTTTTTGAGATACACAGAAATCCTTGTGCACACATACTCTTTGGACCAATATCTTTAATTTGAAGTCAGTAAAAGTCTGTGCAATAAAGCATAAGGCCCCCAGGAGCCATTAACTTTGAAAGAAGGTGTGGCTTAACAACGCCAAACACAAAAATGCTTATATCGACATCAAGGTGGAGTCCTATGATCTTGACCCCAATACAAACATTGTTCATCATTAAATTCTAAACAAGATGGTACCCATGTTTTTTCAATTGGGGCGTGGCATCAAGAGGGCGTGGTTTTTGACTAAAATGACCACAGTTCCTAGAAGAATTGTTGGATTTGAGCGGGACCAACTGTCACACAATCAGGGATCAAAGCCCTAAATGCTTAAGTAAGATTTAAGTTGATTGACAAAACAACATGGCCGCCAGACTTAGACAAAAAAATTTTTTTAACACGTTTTATGAATACTTGCTACAGCTGTAGAGGAGGACTACAGAATATCTGTGTGAAAGAATTGCACTGATTGGCCCAAAGGTGGCGCTATAGCAATCGTCTGAAAATGCAAACTTTGAACAAGCATATCTCCTGACCCCTTTGACCTACAGTCATGATACTTTGCTCAAATATGCATCTCCTCATGCTGAACAAATGTGCCTCAAGAACCTATGACTTCCGCCATGATGGATTTTTCGCCATTTTGAATTTTGTCAAAAACATTAAAATCAGTAGGGCTCCTACGTTTTTTAAGATAAACGGAAATCCTTTGGCACACATAATCTATGGACCAATGTCTTTAATATGCTCTCACGAAACGTCTGTGCAATAAAGCATAAGGCCCCCAGGAGCCATTAACTTTGAAAGAAGGTGTGGCTTAACCACGCCGAACACTAAAATGCTTATATCGACATCAACATTGTGTCCTATGATCTTGTGTCCAATACAAATGTTGTTGGCCATGGAATTCTGAACAAGAATTAATTTTCAGATTTTAATTTTGCTAAAACAAAATGGCCGCCAGAGACAGAAAACCGTCCGAATGGCCTTAAAATGCGTTTTCAAAAATCTATATGGACTCCTATCATCTTCAGTACAATAGAAAAGTTGTTGGGCATGGAATTCTGAACAAGAGTACATTTTCACAATTTCATTTTGGTAAAACAAAATGGCCGCCAGAAACTAAAAACCGTCAGAATGGGCTTAAAATGCGTTTTCACAAATCTATATGGACTCTAATCATCTTGACTACAATAGAAAAGTTGTTCAGCATGAAATTCCCAACAAGATCGATTTATCACTTTTCCAATTATGCCCAAAAACATGGCTGCCAGAGGCTCAAACCGGTTAGAATGCCGTGATTCTAATCCCATTTAACCACTCTAACTATCATTATCTTCATACTGTATAACAATATATAAAACTTTTGTCTCACTTTTCTAAACAGTGTTTGATCAAAGTAAACCTAAGGTGTGTGTGTGTCTGAAGCTGTCGTTACATTAAAAACAATCCATTTACTATCATTATCTTCATGCTGTATGACAATATATAATACCTTTCTCTCACTTTTCTAAACAGTGCTTGATCAAAGTAAAGCTTCTTCCTTGATTTAAACCAAAAAGAATACAGTACAATGTAAAGTCCATAAGCACTGACCTAACTGTTTGCAATGTTGATGCAATGCACTTGCCACTTTTGTGTGTGTGTGTGTCTAAATGCTATGCCGGTTATGATTCTATTTTAAAGCGTTAAAGAAGCGTAACTGCTGAACCCTGACTTTGATACACTTTCACAAAACATTGAAGGCCAATCACCGCAATTGAGCTGAGGCCATTCCAACCTCATCAACTGTATAAAATCTTTAAAAGTCTTACTGGTCTGCCTCGTCTGCACAAACCTCGACACCCGCTAATCGCTGCTTGCAGCTTTAATTATTATTATTATTATTATTATTATGCACAGTGTTTGACTTATACAGCCTAAACCGCTTGGTTAATTCTGAAAAAAACTTGCTAAACCTGTATAGGACGACAACAGAATATCTGTGTGAAAGAATTGCACTGATTGGCCCAAAGGTGGCGCTATAGCAATCGCATGAAAATCCAAACTTTGAACAAGCATATCTCCTGACCCCATTGACCTACAGTCATAAAACTTTGACCATATATGCATCTCCTCATGCTGAACAAATATGCCTCAAGAACCCATGACGTCCGCCATGATGGATTTTCCGCCATTTTGAATTTTGTGAGAAACATGAAGAAATGTAAAAGCCCTAGGTTTTTTGAGATACACAGAAATCCTTTTGCACACATACTCTTTGGACCAATATCTTTAATTTGAAGTCAGTAAAAGTCTGTGCAATAAAGCATAAGGCCCCCAGGAGCCATTAACTTTGAAAGAAGGTGTGGCTTAACAACGCCAAACACAAAAATGCTTATATCGACATCAAGGTGCAGTCCTATGATCTTGACCCCAATACAAACATTGTTCATCATTAAATTCTAAACAAGATGGTACCCATGTTTTTTCAATTGGGGCGTGGCATCAAGAGGGCGTGGTTTTTGACTAAAATGACCACAGTTCCTAGAAGAATTGTTGGATTTGAGCGGGACCAACTGTCACACAATCAGGGATCAAAGCCCTAAATGCTTAAGTAAGATTTAAGTTGATTGACAAAACAACATGGCCGCCAGACTTAGACAAAAAAATTTTTTTAACACGTTTTATGAATACTTGCTACAGCTGTAGAGGAGGACTACAGAATATCTGTGTGAAAGAATTGCACTGATTGGCCCAAAGGTGGCGCTATAGCAATCGTCTGAAAATGCAAACTTTGAACAAGCATATCTCCTGACCCCTTTGACCTAAAGTCATGAAACTTTGCTCAAATATGCACCTTCACATGCTGAACAAATGTGCCTCAAGAACCTATGACTTCCGCCATGATGGATTTTTCGCCATTTTGAATTTTGTCAAAAACATTAAAATCAGTAGGGCTCCTACGTTTTTTAAGATAAACAGAAATCCTTTGGCACACATAATCTAAGGACCAATGTCTTTAATATGCTCTCACGAAATGTCTGTTCAATAAAGCATAAGGCCCCCAGGAGCCATTAACTTTGAAAGAAGGTGTGGCTTAACCACGCCGAACACTAAAATGCTTATATCGACATCAACATTGTGTCCTATGATCTTGTGTCCAATACAAATGTTGTTGGTCATGGAATTCTGAACAAGAATTAATTTTCAGATTTTAATTTTGCTAAAACAAAATGGCCGCCAGAGACAGAAAACCGTCCGAATGGCCTTAAAATGCGTTTTCAAAAATCTATATGGACTCCTATCATCTTCAGTACAATAGAAAAGTTGTTGGGCATGGAATTCTGAACAAGAGTACATTTTCACAATTTCATTTTGGTAAAACAAAATGGCCGCCAGAAACTAAAAACCGTCAGAATGGGCTTAAAATGCGTTTTCACAAATCTATATGGACTCTAATCATCTTGACTACAATAGAAAAGTTGTTCAGCATGACATTCCCAACAAGATCGATTTATCACTTTTCCAATTATGCCCAAAAACATGGCTGCCAGAGGCTCAAACCTGTTACCATGCCGTGATTCCAATCCCATTTAACCACTCTAACTATCATTTTCTTCATACTGTATAACAATATATAAAACTTTTGTCTCACTTTTCTAAACAGTGTTTTATCAAAGTAAACCTCAAGTGTGTGTGTGTCTGAAGCTGTCATTACATTAAAAACAATCCATTTACTATCATTATCTTCATACTGTAAGACAATATATAACACTTCCTTGATTCAAACCTAAAACAATACTTGTGTGTGTGTGTGTGTGTCTGAAGCTGTAACTACATTCAAAACAATCCATTTACTATCATTATCTTCATACTGTATGACAATATATAAAACTTTACTCTCATATTTCTAAACAGTGTTTGATCAAAGTAAACCTAAGGTGTCTTTATCTTCATACTGTATGACAATATATAAAACTTTTCTCTCACTTTTCTAAACACTGTTTGATCAAAGTAAACCTAAAGTGTGTGTGTGTCTGAAGATGTCATTACATTAAAAACAATCCATTTACTATCATTATCTTCATACTGTATTACAATATATAATACTTTTCTCTCACTTTTCTAAACAGTCTAAAGTGTGTGTGTGTGTCTGAAGCTGTCATTACATTAAAAACAATCCATTTACTATCATTATCTTCATACTGTATGACAATATATAGTACTTTTCTCTCACTTTTCTAAACAGTCTAAAGTGTGTGTGTGTGTCTGAAGCTGTCATTACATTAAAAACAATCCATTACAGTGTTTGATCAAAGTAAACCTAAATTGTGTGTGTGTGTCTGAAGCTGTCATTACATTAAAAACAATCCATTTACTATCACTATCTTCATACTGTATGACAATATATAATACTTTTCTCTCACTTTTCTAAACAGTGTTTGATCAAAGTAAAGCTTATTCTTTGATTTACACCAAAACCAATACAGTACAATGTCAGCAGTAAGAACTGACCTAACTGTTTGCAATGTTGATGCAATGCACTTGCCACTTTTGTGTGTGTGTGTGTGTCTAAATGCTATGCCGGTTATGATTCTATTTTAAAGCGTTAAAGAAGCGTAACCGCTCAACCCTGACTTTGATACACTTTCACAAAACATCGAAGGCCAATCACCGCAATTGAGCTGAGGCCATTCCAACCTCATCAACTGTATAAAATCTTTCAAAGTCTCACTGGTCTGCCTCGTCTGCACAAACCTCGACACCCGGTAAATGCTGCTTGCAGCTTAATTAGGGTGTCGAGGACGAAGTCCAAGACAACCTCTTGTTATTGCTGATTTATTATTATTATGCACAGTGTTTGACTTATACAGCCTAAACCGCTTGGTTAATTCTGAAAAAAACTTGCTAAACCTGTATAGGACGACAACAGAATATCTGTGTGAAAGAATTGCACTGATTGGCCCAAAGGTGGCGCTATAGCAATCGCATGAAAATCCAAACTTTGAACAAGCATATCTCCTGACCCCATTGACCTACAGTCATAAAACTTTGACCATATATGCATCTCCTCATGCTGAACAAATATGCCTCAAGAACCCATGACGTCCGCCATGATGGATTTTCCGCCATTTTGAATTTTGTGAGAAACATGAAGAAATGTAAAAGCCCTAGGTTTTTTGAGATACACAGAAATCCTTGTGCACACATACTCTTTGGACCAATATCTTTAATTTGAAGTCAGTAAAAGTCTGTGCAATAAAGCATAAGGCCCCCAGGAGCCATTAACTTTGAAAGAAGGTGTGGCTTAACAACGCCAAACACAAAAATGCTTATATCGACATCAAGGTGGAGTCCTATGATCTTGACCCCAATACAAACATTGTTCATCATTAAATTCTAAACAAGATGGTACCCATGTTTTTTCAATTGGGGCGTGGCATCAAGAGGGCGTGGTTTTTGACTAAAATGACCACAGTTCCTAGAAGAATTGTTGGATTTGAGCGGGACCAACTGTCACACAATCAGGGATCAAAGCCCTAAATGCTTAAGTAAGATTTAAGTTGATTGACAAAACAACATGGCCGCCAGACTTAGACAAAAAAATTTTTTTAACACGTTTTATGAATACTTGCTACAGCTGTAGAGGAGGACTACAGAATATCTGTGTGAAAGAATTGCACTGATTGGCCCAAAGGTGGCGCTATAGCAATCGTCTGAAAATGCAAACTTTGAACAAGCATATCTCCTGACCCCTTTGACCTACAGTCATGAAACTTTGCTCAAATATGCATCTTCACATGCTGAACAAATGTGCCTCAAGAACCTATGACTTCCGCCATGATGGATTTTTCGCCATTTTGAATTTTGTCAAAAACATTAAAATCAGTAGGGCTCCTACGTTTTTTAAGATAAACAGAAATCCTTTGGCACACATAATCTAAGGACCAATGTCTTTAATATGCTCTCACGAAATGTCTGTTCAATAAAGCATAAGGCCCCCAGGAGCCATTAACTTTGAAAGAAGGTGTGGCTTAACCACGCCGAACACTAAAATGCTTATATCGACATCAACATTGTGTCCTATGATCTTGTGTCCAATACAAATGTTGTTGGTCATGGAATTCTGAACAAGAATTAATTTTCAGATTTTAATTTTGCTAAAACAAAATGGCCGCCAGAGACAGAAAACCGTCCGAATGGCCTTAAAATGCGTTTTCAAAAATCTATATGGACTCCTATCATCTTCAGTACAATAGAAAAGTTGTTGGGCATGGAATTCTGAACAAGAGTACATTTTCACAATTTCATTTTGGTAAAACAAAATGGCCGCCAGAAACTAAAAACCGTCAGAATGGGCTTAAAATGCGTTTTCACAAATCTATATGGACTCTAATCATCTTGACTACAATAGAAAAGTTGTTCAGCATGACATTCCGAACAAGATCGATTTATCACTTTTCCAATTATGCCCAAAAACATGGCTGCCAGAGGCTCAAACCTGTTACCATGCCGTGATTCCAATCCCATTTAACCACTCTAACTATCATTTTCTTCATACTGTATAACAATATATAAAACTTTTGTCTCACTTTTCTAAACAGTGTTTTATCAAAGTAAACCTCAAGTGTGTGTGTGTCTGAAGCTGTCATTACATTAAAAACAATCCATTTACTATCATTATCTTCATACTGTAAGACAATATATAACACTTCCTTGATTCAAACCTAAAACAATACTTGTGTGTGTGTGTGTGTCTGAAGCTGTAACTACATTCAAAACAATCCATTTACTATCATTATCTTCATACTGTATGACAATATATAAAACTTTACTCTCATATTTCTAAACAGTGTTTGATCAAAGTAAACCTAAGGTGTCTTTATCTTCATACTGTATGACAATATATAAAACTTTTCTCTCACTTTTCTAAACACTGTTTGATCAAAGTAAACCTAAAGTGTGTGTGTGTCTGAAGATGTCATTACATTAAAAACAATCCATTTACTATCATTATCTTCATACTGTATTACAATATATAATACTTTTCTCTCACTTTTCTAAACAGTCTAAAGTGTGTGTGTGTGTCTGAAGCTGTCATTACATTAAAAACAATCCATTACAGTGTTTGATCAAAGTAAACCTAAATTGTGTGTGTGTGTCTGAAGCTGTCATTACATTAAAAACAATCCATTTACTATCACTATCTTCATACTGTATGACAATATATAATACTTTTCTCTCACTTTTCTAAACAGTGTTTGATCAAAGTAAAGCTTATTCTTTGATTTACACCAAAACCAATACAGTACAATGTCAGCAGTAAGAACTGACCTAACTGTTTGCAATGTTGATGCAATGCACTTGCCACTTTTGTGTGTGTGTGTGTGTCTAAATGCTATGCCGGTTATGATTCTATTTTAAAGCGTTAAAGAAGCGTAACCGCTCAACCCTGACTTTGATACACTTTCACAAAACATCGAAGGCCAATCACCGCAATTGAGCTGAGGCCATTCCAACCTCATCAACTGTATAAAATCTTTCAAAGTCTCACTGGTCTGCCTCGTCTGCACAAACCTCGACACCCGCTAAATGCTGCTTGCAGCTTTAATTATTAGGGTGTCGAGGACGAAGTCCAAGACAACCTCTTGTTATTGCTGATATTATTATTATTATTTTTATGCACAGTGTTTGACTTATACAGCCTAAACCGCTTGGTTAATTCTGAAAAAAACTTGCTAAACCTGTATAGGACGACAACAGAATATCTGTGTGAAAGAATTGCACTGATTGGCCCAAAGGTGGCGCTATAGCAATCGCATGAAAATCCAAACTTTGAACAAGCATATCTCCTGACCCCATTGACCTACAGTCATAAAACTTTGACCATATATGCATCTCCTCATGCTGAACAAATATGCCTCAAGAACCCATGACGTCCGCCATGATGGATTTTCCGCCATTTTGAATTTTGTGAGAAACATGAAGAAATGTAAAAGCCCTAGGTTTTTTGAGATACACAGAAATCCTTGAGCACACATACTCTTTGGACCAATATCTTTAATATGAAGTCAGTAAAAGTCTGTGCAATAAAGCATAAGGCCCCCAGGAGCCATTCACTTTGAAAGAAGGTGTGGCTTAACAACGCCAAACACAAAAATGCTTATATCGACATCAAGGTGCAGTCCTATGATCTTGACCCCAATACAAACATTGTTCATCATTAAATTCTAAACAAGATGGTACCCATGTTTTTTCAATTGGGGCGTGGCATCAAGAGGGCGTGGTTTTTGACTAAAATGACCACAGTTCCTAGAAGAATTGTTGGATTTGAGCGGGACCAACTGTCACACAATCAGGGATCAAAGCCCTAAATGCTTAAGTAAGATTTAAGTTGATTGACAAAACAACATGGCCGCCAGACTTAGACAAAAAAATTTTTTTAACACGTTTTATGAATACTTGCTACAGCTGTAGAGGAGGACTACAGAATATCTGTGTGAAAGAATTGCACTGATTGGCCCAAAGGTGGCGCTATAGCAATCGTCTGAAAATGCAAACTTTGAACAAGCATATCTCCTGACCCCTTTGACCTACAGTCATGATACTTTGCTCAAATATGCATCTTCACATGCTGAACAAATGTGCCTCAACAACCTATGACTTCCGCCATGATGGATTTTTCGCCATTTTGAATTTTGTCAAAAACATTAAAATCAGTAGGGCTCCTACGTTTTTTAAGATAAACAGAAATCCTTTGGCACACATAATCTATGGACCAATGTCTTTAATATGCTCTCACGAAACGTCTGTGCAATAAAGCATAAGGCCCCCAGGAGCCATTAACTTTGAAAGAAGGTGTGGCTTAACCACGCCGAACACTAAAATGCTTATATCGACATCAACATTGTGTCCTATGATCTTGTGTCCAATACAAATGTTGTTGGCCATGGAATTCTGAACAAGAGTTAATTTTCAGATTTTAATTTTGCTAAAACAAAATGGCCGCCAGAGACAGAAAACCGTCCGAATGGCCTTAAAATGCGTTTTCAAAAATCTATATGGACTCCTATCATCTTGAGTACAATAGAAAAGTTGTTGGGCATGGAATTCTGAACAAGAGTACATTTTCAGATTTAATTTTGGTAAAACAAAATGGCCGCCAGAAACTCAAACCGGTTAGAATGCCGTGATTCCAATCCCATTTAACCACTCTAACTATCATTTTCTTCATACTGTATAACAATATATAAAACTTTTGTCTCACTTTTCTAAACAGTGTTTTATCAAAGTAAACCTCAAGTGTGTGTGTGTCTGAAGCTGTCATTACATTAAAAACAATCCATTACAGTGTTTGGTCAAAGTAAACCTAGAGTGTGTGTGTGTGTGTGTGTGTGTGTGTGTGTGTGTGTGTGTGTGTGTGTGTGTGTGTGTGTGTGTGTGTGTGTGTGTGTGTGTGTGTGAAGCTGTCATTACATTAACAAAAACCCATTATCTATCATTATCTTCATACTGTATGACAATATATAAAACTTTTCTCTCACTTTTCTAAACAGTGTTTCATCAAAGTAAACCTAAAGTGTGTGTGTGTCTGAAGCTGTCATTACATTAAAAACAATCCATTTACTATCATTATCTTCATACTGTATGACAATATATAATACTTCCTTGATTCAAACCTAAAACAATACTTGTGTGTGTGTGTGTGTGTGTGCTTCTGAAGCTGTCACAACATTCAAAACAATCCATTTACTATCATTATCTTCATACTGTATGACAATATATAAAACTTACTCTCATATTTCTAAACACTGTTTGATCAAAGTAAACCTAAAGTGTGTGTGTGTCTGAAGATGTCATTACATTAAAAACAATCCATTTACTATCATTATCTTCATACTGTATTACAATATATAATACTTTTCTCTCACTTTTCTAAACAGTCTAAAGTGTGTGTGTGTGTCTGAAGCTGTCATTACATTAAAAACAATCCATTACAGTGTTTGATCAAAGTAAACCTAAATTGTGTGTGTGTGTCTGAAGCTGTCATTACATTAAAAACAATCCATTTACTATCACTATCTTCATACTGTATGACAATATATAATACTTTTCTCTCACTTTTCTAAACAGTGTTTGATCAAAGTAAAGCTTATTCTTTGATTTACACCAAAACCAATACAGTACAATGTCAGCAGTAAGCACTGACCTAACTGTTTGCAATGTTGATGCAATGCACTTGCCACTTTTGTGTGTGTGTGTGTGTCTAAATGCTATGCCGGTTATGATTCTATTTTAAAGCGTTAAAGAAGCGTAACTGCTGAACCCTGACTTTGATACACTTTCACAAAACATCGAAGGCCAATCACCGCAATTGAGCTGAGGCCATTCCAACCTCATCAACTGTATAAAATCTTTAAAAGTCTCACTGGTCTGCCTCGTCTGCACAAACCTCGACACCCGCTAAATGCTGCTTGCAGCTTTAATTATTATTATTATTATTATTATGCACAGTGTTTGACTTATACAGCCTAAACCGCTTGGTTAATTCTGAAAAAAACTTGCTAAACCTGTATAGGACGACAACAGAATATCTGTGTGAAAGAATTGCACTGATTGGCCCAAAGGTGGCGCTATAGCAATCGCATGAAAATCCAAACTTTGAACAAGCATATCTCCTGACCCCATTGACCTACAGTCATAAAACTTTGACCATATATGCATCTCCTCATGCTGAACAAATATGCCTCAAGAACCCATGACGTCCGCCATGATGGATTTTCCGCCATTTTGAATTTTGTGAGAAACATGAAAAAATGTAAAAGCCCTAGGTTTTTTTAGATACACAGAAATCCTTGAGCACACATACTCTTTGGACCAATATCTTTAATTTGAAGTCAGTAAAAGTCTGTGCAATAAAGCATAAGGCCCCCAGGAGCCATTAACTTTGAAAGAAGGTGTGGCTTAACAACGCCAAACACAAAAATGCTTATATCGACATCAAGGTGGAGTCCTATGATCTTGACCCCAATACAAACATTGTTCATCATTAAATTCTAAACAAGATGGTACCCATGTTTTTTCAATTGGGGCGTGGCATCAAGAGGGCGTGGTTTTTGACTAAAATGACCACAGTTCCTAGAAGAATTGTTGGATTTGAGCGGGACCAACTGTCACACAATCAGGGATCAAAGCCCTAAATGCTTAAGTAAGATTTAAGTTGATTGACAAAACAACATGGCCGCCAGACTTAGACAAAAAAATTTTTTTAACACGTTTTATGAATACTTGCTACAGCTGTAGAGGAGGACTACAGAATATCTGTGTGAAAGAATTGCACTGATTGGCCCAAAGGTGGCGCTATAGCAATCGTCTGAAAATGCAAACTTTGAACAAGCATATCTCCTGACCCCTTTGACCTACAGTCATGAAACTTTGCTCAAATATGCACCTTCACATGCTGAACAAATGTGCCTCAAGAACCTATGACTTCCGCCATGATGGATTTTTCGCCATTTTGAATTTGTCAAAAACATTAAAATCAGTAGGGCTCCTACGTTTTTTAAGATAAACAGAAATCCTTTGGCACACATAATCTATGGACCAATGTCTTTAATATGCTCTCACGAAATGTCTGTGCAATAAAGCATAAGGCCCCCAGGAGCCATTAACTTTGAAAGAAGGTGTGGCTTAACCACGCCGAACACTAAAATGCTTATATCGACATCAACATTGTGTCCTATGATCTTGTGTCCAATACAAATGTTGTTGGTCATGGAATTCTGAACAACAGTAAATTTTCAGAATTTTATTTTGGTAAAACAAAATGGCCGCCAGAGACAGAAAACCGTCCGAATGGGCTTAAAATGCGTTTTCAAAAATCTATATGGACTCCTATCATCTTGAGTACAATATAAAAGTTGTTGGGCATGGAATTCTGAACAAGAGTACATTTTCACAATTTCATTTTGGTAAAACAATTTGGCCGCCAGAAACGAAAAACCGTCAGAATGGGCTTAAAATGCGTTTTCAAAAATCTATATGGACTCTAATCATCTTGACTATAATAGAAAAGTTGTTCATCATGAAATTCCGAACAAGATAGATTTCTCACTTTTCCAATTATGCCCAAAAACATGGCTGCCAGAGGCTCAAACCTGTTACCATGCCGTGATTCCAATCCCATTTAACCACTCTAACTATCATTTTCTTCATACTGTATAACAATATATAAAACTTTTGTCTCACTTTTCTAAACAGTGTTTTATCAAAGTAAACCTCAAGTGTGTGTGTGTGTCTGAAGCTGTCATTACATTAAAAACAATCCATTTACTATCATTATCTTCATACTGTAAGACAATATATAACACTTCCTTGATTCAAACCTAAAACAATACTTGTGTGTGTGTGTGTGTCTGAAGCTGTAACTACATTCAAAACAATCCATTTACTATCATTATCTTCATACTGTATGACAATATATAAAACTTTACTCTCATATTTCTAAACAGTGTTTGATCAAAGTAAACCTAAGGTGTCTTTATCTTCATACTGTATGACAATATATACAACTTTTCTCTCACTTTTCTAAACACTGTTTGATCAAAGTAAACCTAAAGTGTGTGTGTGTCTGAAGATGTCATTACATTAAAAACAATCCATTTACTATCATTATCTTCATACTGTATTACAATAATAATACTTTTCTCTCACTTTTCTAAACAGTCTAAAGTGTGTGTGTGTGTCTGAAGCTGTCATTACATTAAAAACAATCCATTACAGTGTTTGATCAAAGTAAACCTAAATTGTGTGTGTGTGTCTGAAGCTGTCATTACATTAAAAACAATCCATTTACTATCACTATCTTCATACTGTATGACAATATATAATACTTTTCTCTCACTTTTCTAAACAGTGTTTGATCAAAGTAAAGCTTATTCTTTGATTTACACCAAAACCAATACAGTACAATGTCAGCAGTAAGAACTGACCTAACTGTTTGCAATGTTGATGCAATGCACTTGCCACTTTTGTGTGTGTGTGTGTCTAAATGCTATGCCGGTTATGATTCTATTTTAAAGCGTTAAACGAGCGTAACTGCTGAACCCTGACTTTGAAACACTTTCACAAAACATCGAAGGCCAATCACCGCAATTGAGCTGAGGCCATTCCAACCTCATCAACTGTATAAAATCTTTAAAAGTCTCACTGGTCTGCCTCGTCTGCACAAACCTCGACACCCGCTAAATGCTGCTTGCAGCTTTAATTATTATTATGATTGCTATTGTGAGATTTATTTGTGTGCCGTTTTATAACAACCCCTCTTTTTTTTTGTCTACAGCTGTTACATGTGAATGATAATCCTACTCCTCTTTTGTTACTGTTAAACATGGCTGGTTTTATTAGCCATTGTTTGATTATTTTTCATTTGGGAAGAAATCAAACCTTCTTTTTTCACTAAGTAGCATTTGTGTCCTCATACCTGACCGCTTGTTCCTTTAAACAAGGATCTGTATTCACCCTGTTCCCCAGCAAATGTACACACACACACACACACACTTTTCCTCCTCCTCCTCCTCCTCCTCCTCCTCCTCCTCCTCCTCCTCCTCCTCTCTTTCTCTGTCTATCCAAGTCATTTGCTTCCTCCCACTGGGGGTAAAAATCGACTTCCTTCTCTCTCATTAGCCCTTAACTCCAGTTGATATATATTCCATCCCCTTCTCTCTCTCTCTCTCTCTCTCTCTCTCTCTCTCTCTCTCTCTCTCTCTCTCTCTCTCTCTCACTCCTTCTAATTTAAAGTGCAATAGTTTCCCTCTGGCATGAAAATATTGCGTCATTCATCATGTCTCTCTCTAATTCGCCTTAGATACCGTACCCTGTGCTCGCACGTCCCTGCGCCGCTCTGTTTCCAGTCAGCTAGCTCAGCCACTCGGCCCATCGCCAGCGAGCGATGCGGCCGGACACACACACGTTTGTAAAGACACACATTCACCCCGGTGCTATCACTGGAGGAAAAAAGGGACAGGATTGGATCTTTCTCTCTCTCTCTCTCTCTCTCTCTCTCTCTCTCTCTCTCTCTCTCTCTCTCTCTCTCTCTCTCTCTCTCTCTCTCTCTCTCTCTCTCACACAGACTATCTCTAATCTGGTCTGTCTGCCTCTTGCCTCCTGCTGTATGGGTTTTTATTTCCAACAAAATACACACTAGCACATCAACACACACACACACACACACACACACACACACACACACACACACACACACACACTAACGCTGTCACTGCCCTGGCGATCGCCCACTCTCATTCCAAGTCAATTGCGACCGGCTATTTTTATTTTATTTCATACTTTTTTCTTCTCTCGGCTGAATGCGTTCCTGTTAAGCTGTTTGCTGCAAATGGTTGACCAAGGGTATACTGGACCAAATTGAACTGCCCCTATGATTAGATGGTCAGCTATTGATAAGGTATACCTGCTGGACTGCAATTTCAACCATTGTGGTAGGGTTGGTGGTCTCTATGTTTGTGTGTGTGGGTGACGCACAACACAAAATGTCCGCCCGAGGGCAAAGCTGTCGATGGGGTCAACCTGCTCCGGAGAAAAGTTTGTTGGTTATTTACGTTGCGTTGGTAGCTTCTTTCAGGACAAAGTGATCGTAGCCCGATGAAAAGCAGCACGGGGATGTTATGAATGATGTAGGGAGGGGATGCACCTTTACTGTTACGTTGTTTAACACGTACGTCTTATAGTGTTTTTTGGTTCATTCAATAATAATTCAATCAAATGCATTCACAAGACATCCACTCCTTCAATAGTCTGACCTAATGCGCTGCTTTTACCCGTTCCGCTCCATCACTTCCATTTGCATTCCGGCTGGTGGTTGCAACCAGCCATCGCTCCGTCAAGCTAACGTTCCGTCCTTCACAGCTCAAACGCCACCCATTTGGCCCTCCCAAAAATCATTAGGGTCTTCCTGAAGGCTCTTATGTACAACCCAAGTGTCACAAGAGAGACCGGACACCGAGGCTGCCCCTTCAACAATTCTGGTATAAAATACCAGCATTTACCTTTAATGACACCACCCTTCAGCGGCGCCATTATCTGACTGCACGGTGCGTTTTGTATTGCATTAAACACAGCTTTCCCTTTTTTACGACCGCAGATGGCACCGCAGGTTCGTGACCAACCCGGTGATCCCCGAACACAAAATACACGTCCGAGCTACATTTTTTACCAGATAGCCAAGTGGTTAATGGTGTTCCTACAAAAAGCTACACTTTAAGCCCCTACTCTACTCTAGTCTACTCTCTCTCTCTCTCTTTCTATTTGATATTTCGCTCTCTCTCGGTTTTGTACTCTATCTCATACCCGGCTGTCTGCTTTTCGCTCTGAACCTCGTCGGAGGTGGCGGAGGGTCGGCCTCCCCTTTGTGAAGCAGAATATATGGAGTGGGCCGAATAGCTAGAATGAGGTGGGAGTGCTGTCTGTGCTTCACTGTAGTGGCCTGCCTTGCATTGTGCTGCAGCCAGGCTAACATGCTATTGAGCCCACGAGTTAGGAGAAAGCATTGGTAAAAGAAAAAAAAAGAAAAGAATGCAGTTTGCTGAAATGTGCTGTGTTTTCATTTAAAGTCCGGAGTGGGGTTTTGTGTGTGAGTGTGAGTGTGTGTGTGTGTGTGTGTGTGTGTGTGTGTGTGTGTGTGTGTGTGATGGGGGGGGGGGGGGGGGGGGGGGGGGGGGGGGGGGGGGGTTCCACACACGCCACTCATGAGAAAAAGTTCATTGTTGTGTGCACACGTTTGAACTCGCACATGTTCAACCTTGCATCCCAATGTCAAAGTTGGTTCGATCTTAGTCCATTTATTTATTTATTTATTATTTTGTCCACTTTTGTGATCATCTCTAATCCTGAAGAGCCATCGCAAGCGGGGGGGTTGTGGGGGGGGGGGGGGGGGGGGGGGGGGGGGGGTGGGAGTTGTGTGGGTGGCGTGGCGTGGGGGCGAGGGAGATTGTTCACTTAGGGGCTATTTCCAGACCATTTATGCGGTCACAATCATCAGCCATGCTTGTGAAGGTTCGCAGACAGCCCACTTGCTCGCTCGCCCATATACCCCTCGTACGCTATTGAGTGACACTCTGCATTAATGCAGAGTGGTTATGACAGAGTGTGGAAGGAGAGCCCGCTCTCTGTGTGTGTGTGTCTCTCTCTATAGATTAAATATATACTGTATAACACAGCGACGGCTCACTGTGGGGCAGAATGAATTGGGGTATATCTTTATTGACCTGTCTCAGCGATGCACAGTACAGTATAGTAATTTATTACTAACTTCAAGGTGCGTGAATGCACACGCACACACACACATGCGCGCGCACACACACACACACACACACAAAAACGAACACACACACAATGGTGATTACTGACAATAATCCGCTGTTGTGTTCGCATTCAGCCGTAAACCTTCCATTCAGCCCACGGCAATAAAGCGACATATCTGAAGACAGAGAGAAAGGAGGTGGAAATTAATTACTCTTTGTAATAGTAACTTCTCTGTCTCTCCATCTCGCCCACTACTTTTTTCATCTCGCTCTTTCTCTCTCTCACACTTACTTTCCCCTCCTTCATCACGTCCAAGGCGGTCTCTCATTCCGCTGCTTCAACGACAACGCGAAGCCGCTGACAGTATTACACGTAATTATCTGCCCGCGCATTTTTCGTCCTGACAAAATATGATTGGACGAATTCCGGAAAAAAAAAAAAAAATTTCCCGGAAAAAAAATACCCCCTTCGCCAACGAGAAGCACAGCCCCCCCCCCCCCCCCCCCCCCCACCCCCCCCCCCCCCCCCCCCCCCCCCCCCCCCCCCCTCCCCCCACACACACACACACACACACTACTTCCCAGGGACCGGGCCCCTTCGCACCAGGGATCTTTGACCCAGCCCACCCACCCATTAACACCCCCTTCAATCAGGTGGCAGGTAGAACATGCAGCGCACACAAACGTCATGCACAAATAGCCCTGAGCGGCTAGTCTTGAAGAGCCCCAGCAGGGGGGAGAAGGGAGGTTATGCGCGCCATATACCGCAACAGTCCGGTTCAGCCAGGTTTCAAAACCGCCAAAGAAGACGAAATTGACTGGTCGGCTCAATGGCTCGGTGATCTAACCATGGAGGTGTTGGACCTTGTAGCAGCCCTCGTCCTGTTCCTACCGGTGGCCACAAGCTACTCTGTCAGTTACTCTCGTCTTCATCCCATTGTCTTTCTGTCTTCTCTGTCCTGTCCATAAGGCACAAAAAGACAATCAAAAATCCCATGAAGAAACGTACTGTGTGTTTTTGAGTCTGTATGTTATAGACTGAATTTCAATTTTCAAGTTTATTTACACAAATCCTTCTTACACTGCCACCATTTGGGTTAAGGGATATTATATAAGGTTACCTCATGCAGAGCTATACATAGCACACAAAGACAAAATAGGTATTGTTATTGAAAGGCACAGAGTAGGCCTACAACCCTTACACTGCTTTCTCCTCACACGATGTCTACTAACTTTGTGCTCAAGTTAAAATAAGCCACCTTGTCAAAGCCACTTCAAAAATGACCTCCTTCGTGTCAGTAATGCTAAATGGGTTGCCCTTGGTTTGACGTGCAAATGAACCTGCAGGTGAGCCAAAATCATAGCATTG
>JACYXH010000175.1:6907500-6918140 GCA_026745465.1 Lota lota | reverse complement strand
TGCATTGTCCTATTCAATCTGAACAGATGTGCTCTTTTGGTTTCTTTAAAATGCAGTTTCAGTTTATTGTGTTAATGGGGATATGATTGAGAATTCTTGGTGGGAAATGTTAGTAGTTATGATAAGGTTGCCTTTACCTTTGATTTGCACATTGAAGTCAGTGTGTTTCTATTATTGAACAAAAACATATTTTCCATCGTTTTTGCAAGAGGATACCAGTAGCAATGCTATTGCTGTTTTCAATGGGATGAATTCATAAGGACATCACAGTGGCCATTTTTGAAAATGGTTCACCTTCTTATAAAACCTGCCACACAATACTTTTATCCTCAAGTGGATCCACAATGAACAACCACACTAGAACTCAACAACATTGCAACATTCAAACATGTACATGAGACTGAGGCCTGCAATCACATGCCAAGCAGACCATCTGCAAGTGTAATGTCTCTCTTCCAAGAAAACCCTGCTATGATATCTCTGATGCGCAGTGGACGCTGGGGCCTCGCTCGAGTTTAGAATGCATTTTTGGACTGATATATTATTTCCATGTCTTGGTTATTCATTTAGTCATTTTTAAATCTGTTGCTATTTTGGATAAAGAGAAAATAAATAGTTTGTATATGGCAGAGGGAGCTTATTGCAGAAGGAAAGATGATGTATAGTTCAACAGTCATTCATTAATTTCTACATTTTCACAGCTTTCTTTTTCTGCTTTGCGAGTCTGATTTTTGAAGTATAGCTGACCTCACCTTTGTGTTTTGTGTATGGATACACAATAGCTTCATACAGAGCTGCCCCCCCCCCCCCCCCCCCCCCCCCCCCCCCCCCCCCCCCCCACCCCATGTCTACACTGTACCTCAGCCCTCATTGACTCCTAAATAACCCATGCTGAGAATAAACATCTACAACTTCCTGACTGCATAAATGTGCCTGGAGCCTAGAGGAAACCACATTATTTTTTAGAGAATAGTGAGATAAAATGAAAGTAGGTAGAAACACATTTCTATTCTACAGTAACTCACGATTCTCAAAATGGAGCCTGCCATGTTCAGTTACCCAACTGAAGTACCTTTTTATCTGTTCTCCATCTGAATTTAATTTGAACCCAAAGCAAAGTTTGGTGATTATCCAATTTTATGCACAAAACGAAAGTAAATAATATTATTTTCTTTAATATTTATTAGCCGGCTGACATTTACCAACCCATTTATAGCTCATATAGAGAACACACGCACACAGACACACACATATGCACACACACACACACGCATGCATGCACACACACACAAGTGCAAATGTTATATGGTATGTTTGGTTATACCTTCTTTATTACGCTTAAACTCTATGCAAATTCTGAGCACGTTTATGGTAATTCTTTCCAATTATCTTTCAGGTGGGTGAGCAGTGCTTACATAGTCTGTCCAGATTCCTTTTTCAGTTCATTTGTTTGTTTGAGTGTGTGTGTGGGTGTGTTTTGCAGGGGGTTCATAGCTGTTCAATTCATATTCTGTTGAAGTAGCTGGGAGCTGCTGCTACCTACAGCCCAAAAAAACCTCCTGTTGTGAGTGATTTCAATCAGGTCCTTATCATCCCTCATTATGCTCCCTTACCAGCAGGTCAAACTAAATAGTCCGCTGCTGTCGCTGGGCCAGAACTGAAGAAACACAGGAATCCATCTTGATCGCTGTAGTTCCAAAACATTCTACGCGTTCTGTAGACTCGTTGTCAAAACGACTGGTATGGAGACAGAGAAAAACATACTGGAGATAATTATTTGACTGGTTTCCAGCGAGGAGGAGGTGATCGGACACTAGGATGCTGCAAAGGCCTACTCTCTTGTTTTAGGTGTCACTATTATGTTTGCACAAACATGGGCTAAGTAACAAAATTATTATAGGGTGTTAAATCCCAGGCTAATATTGGCAACTCTTATCTCCTTAATAGCGGCAGGCACCAATTATAAAGAATAAACCCAATATATAAGACAAGCACACCTGCTTAAGCATAAAAAAACTAACCAACATTCTGAAAAAAATACACCTTTATATATAATAGCTGATTTGTACAGTTGTGTAGCATATAGCTTCAGCTGGCAAGGGCTTTTTGAATTTGCTAAAGCCACGTTATTTGGTCAAGTGAAGCCACCTGCAAGATCTGCAGACTGGAGTGCAATGCATACATTTTAACCACTTTGCCCATGCAAAGTGGGTGTGTGGGCTTGTAACGAGGATCTGCTAATTAACATAAAGGGAATTAGAATGTCTTATTTGTCTCCTTGGTTACATATATCAGTTGAGAATGGGCTGACCCACTCAAGCATAAATACAGAAATAGGCTCTTAGGGTAACAAAGCAAGGGAGTTCTTTTTCAGGACTTTCCTTTTTATTCACTTATTTGTTTTATGTTCACAGAACCTGACCAAATGCCATTTGCCCAAGCCCATTTAACGCCCAGTTATCTCAGTTCAGTTACCAAAAAATATATTTGATAACGTCTTCAATGTAATATAGGAATGTGATTTCACCATGGTGCATCGCTTCCATACAAAACATCAGGTGGGAGTGCTGTATTTTTTGGAGAGGTTGGGGGTGGGATTGGAGTCGTTTTACCAGCAAAGAGCTTTTCTTTTCAAATCACTATTATCTCTGTCAATGGCTGACAATTCTCCATCCTCTGTTCAACGGTTTGTGTTGAACCAAACCAAAAAAACACCAGAAGAGATGACGAGACCTCTGTATCGGAAGGCATACTATGTATACCTACATTCATAGATTGTATTTTCTCTACTTGGATATGATATCAATCAACCCTACATGTGTATAACGTATAACAGTGTATAATGTACTGACCACTGAGAGTATGTACAGGTGTCGTTCCAGCTCATTGCTAGTTTTGGGAGATAATGTGCAGGTGAGGGTATTTGTCCGCATACAATTAGCCCAACATGCTTCTTTCTGGCGGTGTGCCATTGGATGTTTTAGGACATAACGTCAAAACAGTTGAAAATAAACATGCTAGAGAACAAAAACGAGAGAACAAAAACGAGAAGGCCGTAGTTTAATTCGGTGAATGTCACCTGCCGCCATTTTAACAGCAGTGAACAAATTCAAGCTGGGTTTACTGGCAGTTACAATACACTCTACAGTGCTTTACACATGAAATGACACTGGAATGGCCTTTAAAAAATGCAAATAACGCTTTTCGTAAATGTTATTACCAGTTATCCTCGACATTAATTGGAACTCACGACAATTCCGCGCTGAGGCTTTGAATCCTTCTGGAATGGTCTTTAAGGAAGGATTGTTTAATTAACTGCAGAGAGCAAGCTAAAGCAGACTATCATGTGACAATGGCATACAGCATGAGAGCTTCATCAACGGCAGCATCAATGAGGTAAAGCTGCGTATAGGTGGCTGAGACGGATGAAAGCCGTGGCATCTCGTAACTCATAACTGTCAGCCTCGACTACAGCGTAATTGAATGAGATTGAACACACGCAGGATACGCACAATAGTGGTGTGTGCATTCTTTTAACAAGAGTGACGCGTGATGTAAATTCATTTATTCTATGCTTTATACGATATTAAAGCTAACATCAGTACCTCATTGGACCACATGTTTGTAGTGCAAACATCAGTTCTGATTAGTTTCTGCTTCTACACATAGAGTGGTCATCACAACACCATATAGAGTTGTATGGGTCTAAGATAAGTCAGACCCTATAGGCGTGGCTTCTTTACCATTCCGCCCACACCAATATAGACTGAATTTGTACCTGGATCCTGCAGATGCGCCATGAACCACCTCCAGAGTGCATGTCCGTTTACTTTGTATCTCTGACTAAACCATGTATTGAACCTTTACCACCCTTCGAGTCATACCTAGCCCCGAAACCATAAAAGAAACTGACCTGCCGACTCTTATCTCTGCAACAAGTCAACGTGCATTCTGTGTTGATTAAAAGAATGCCGTTCGATTCCCACCTGGGTACACCTGTTTTGCACCAAAGCAGCCAAGGACACATCATTCGGCCATAGAGGCGTAGCGGGGATCCATTTACATTGTCTGGACAAACATTTATGTTGTGTTAATGGCATTCACTGTTTTTACAGAGAGATGGGTTACCTCTTGTAGAACTTGGAAGGTCATTGCAGGAGCATTGGCGCTGCTGAGCTAGAGGCGTGTGATCAGAGGGAGGTGCAGCAGAGCTGTTCAAGGGGAGGGAGAGTGCTGGTACATGATAGCTGACACTGAACTAGGACTCCCAGTGTTGTGCAAAGTCCGTTATGGGACTGCCACAGCAAGGTCCTGTTTGCGCTCGAAGAGTACAATGGACAAAACCAGTAGTCAGTAGTTTTTACGGTAGTTACGGTAACTGGATCCCTCCGAATATGTTATTTGTTGTTGTGCAGTTTGTTTATCGCACATACAGATATTTGAAATGTCTGTACTGGTGTGGTATACTTCCTGCATGTATCAAGCAGTTAACGGATCTGAGCAAGGCGCCCAACCAAGCACAGACACAAGTAGCTTAAATAGTTTGTTTGCTGCTACTCGATATTCACGGGCCTACATATATCTGGATTATTAAGATAATATCCAGGAACTATGCAGTAAATTGAGAGAATGAACAGCTTTAAAAAGAGAGCAGTAAAACAATGCCTTGTCTCACCTTAAACTCACTTTGTTTGCTTCTCATAGGACAAATATAGCGTGAAATTGCAATATTCCCACACACAATATGAACAGTAGGAGGAGGTAGAGGTGGTGAGGAGAACACAATTTAATTTTGAAATCTGTTGGGGATGCTAAGGTTTCTTGTGTGTGTGCATCAGTTTATAAAGACAAGCCTCATAATGTCTTAATGAAGGTTATAATGATACTAGACTAGTTAGGCTTTATATGGTGATGGATTGAATGACTGATAGCAATCAGCAGAAGGGTGTCTGCCCGCTGATTGGCATCAGTAAGAGAGAGGAAAACAATTAGAGGTTCATAGCTGATCAGCTCATGCACGCAGGACTGCAGTGTTCAAACACTGAACTCCATCCAGTACTATTGTAGGCATTGCAGGTCCTCTATGAATGCTGTCCATTATTCTAAAAGTATGCAAACAATCAAGCGAGCATGCACTCTGACACACAAATGCACTTTGTCGTTTTTATTTGGACCTGTTAAACAGCTGTGTTGTTATGACAATCGAAAAGACTTGCAGCACACCTAACTTTGCTCTGTAATTGGTTTTCTCAATCACTCACATATTTTGGATGTGGAAAGTGTGTCCTAATTGCTCATGATAAATCAGTCGTTTAATGGCAGCTGCCGTTTTTCTTCCTGCTTAATCCGGGGCGTAAATATTGACTTAAAATCCGAGCTGGCTGGAAGCGGTTCCAGCTCTGACTCATTTGGCTGTTTAAAGTGTTTTTTTAGCCCTGTAGGCCGCAGAAGGTTAGAGATTCCTGGCAAGCATCCAGCGATGCGAGATCGCCTCCACTCACTTCTGCCGATCGCAGCCTGGATTTGGTCAACAACAAATTCACTTAATCAACTATGTGTGTGTAAAAAAGCAATAAGACCCCACCAAAATGGATATCCAAATCTCTAATTCGATTTGTTGAGTCTGTGCGATTTTCTGTCTTACCACTCGTCAACTTTAAAAGAAATCAGTGGTCTGGAAAGAAAATCTTCAAAGACCAAGAACTTCTGGATGAGGGAAAGCGATGGGTTAATGGGCCACCCGTGTGACGACTTGGAGAGGAGAATTGATGGCTGTCACATGGAAGTCTTGCATCTTTTTGATGGGAGGTGACAAGCGGGCGACTGTTTGAGTTATGTGCTATTAAAAATATGTAGATATGACAGGTCTCCTCAGGAGGACGGCTGATGGGGGGTCTCTGCTGGTTGCTTCGCCGGGGAGAGTCATAAATAAATGAACACATCAGGAAGCTGGCTGAAGGGGATATCAGAGCGGACATGCTTCATGATCTTTAAAAGGGGAAAAAAAAGAAAACACACTTCAAAAACCATTCTTCTTCACGGCCTCCACTGACGTTCTTTTCTCTCTGATTATTTTTCCCGTCAAGACGTCAGCTCTTTTTATTCAGCCGGGATAGGCATCCACCCAAGGACTTGCGGCGCGTGTGCTTTTGTGGGTCCTGGAGCCATGGTGATGAGCATTCAAGGAGACCTACCTCTCCTGTGAATGCACGTATGACCACGGTGCACCTGCAACAAGCAGCTCTTAGGATGGTCACCGTGTTAGAACACGCTTCTCTCAAGGACTTGACTTGGAGAAATGCTTAAATGAATCAAGATACAAATACAATTTAGAAGTGATTTCTCCTAAGGACTATACATCAACTATTTAGTAAGTAGTAAGTATTTAGCAGGATCTAAAGGTCATATTCAAGCGCTATTTGAGTGTAATTTGTTAGAAATGGCATAGTCATCCGTCAGCTATGAGTGAGTGAAGTGCGCTGTGAGAATATCCGTTATGACTCAACTGGACCTGCCTCTGTAGGAAGCCAATTTAGGTTTTAAACCTCTCCCGGCTCATTTCTGACCAGACCTGATTTTCTGATCAGGGCATCTGTTGAGGTGCTTGAAATGCAACACTCGTCAGAGGCGGGAAAACGTGGGGAGGCAGGGAACAGAGAGGGAAGGTTTTTCTTGGTTTGCTCTCTTCCTTCCATTTCTGCTATCTCTCTTTACGACTCTTAAATCTTAACTACAGCACCCTTAAAATTGGTATCACCTTGAAAATAATAAAAAGCCCACTAGCATTACATTTAAATCTACCAAAAGTAATGTTGCCAACAAATTGGCTGGTTTGAGAAAGTGTCACATTCTGCCTTTCGACTGTACATCCTGACTACGTAATCGACCTACTTATCCTTACTGTTTTTCCTTGACTGTATTCTTTTCAGATAAATGCAACATGCTGGCAATAATCGATGGATGCAGCAATCATGTCTACTCAAGACACTTTGACATGGTCTGTTGTAATTTTCAAAGATATGCCCATATATAACTTTAACATAATTGATTCCTCCTTATCTTTCATCTTCTTTCCCCCTAGATCTATTTATGTGCAGGTGTTAATAAGAGGAAACTATCAAGCAAGTTGTATTTTATGTGTTAAAAAATATCACAAAAATGTTTTGTGTTAAGTAACCTTAGTACTGGGTTCATAACAGATGACCTCATACTTAACAATTCTGTGAAGCTTTGAGCTAAAATATACTAAAGTTAAAGTGACAATCTCAAAGATCACCAAAGATTTTAATTGAAGTAAATGTCTGTTATGTCACTATCTATCCCCAATGAGGTAACACAATGGTGACAGAGCCTATGGGTCACTGATGAAAGGCCTTGCATTTGCACTTTTATAAATATTAAGAACTGGGTGTCGTGGCGACTTTCCTGCCATGCATTCAAATCACAAGCTGCTCACCAAGCAGTGGTTGTTCCGCCAGAGAGGGTATTGCGGAGCTACCGTGCCGCTAAAGAGAACGACGCAGAGATCTTCGAGATTAACTCTTTGAGCAAACAATGAGTATGCATGCAAGGTTAAGATTTAAGAGCTATTATTTGAGCGTAGTTCGTTAGAAATTACCTAGCCATCCGTCAGGTTTTAGTGAGTTGAACGCTCTGTGAGAATATCCATTCCGATTTGACTGCGCCTTCCTCTGAGTGAGACAATTTAGATTTTAGACCACTCCCGGGACATCTTGGCCGATCAGGGCATCTCTTTTATTGGTTTGGAGTTGTATCTTGCCTGCCAATTTACTGGTGTGTGAAATCCAACCCCTCTCAATGGCAAACTTTGGGAGGGAGGGAGCAGAGATGGAGGGGACGTTTCTTTGGGTTGTTTAGTTTCAAAATCATAGTCTCTTCCGCTCTTTTCTGTTGTCTCTCTCTTTACAACTCTCAAATCGTACCTACAGCTCGTTGAAATGACACAATATTTGCTCAACTTGGCTGGTTAGATCTAGCTTAGTCTCAAGCTTATCGTCAAATTATTGTGAAATTCTCAAATTTGACAATGGCTGTTATGACCTGACCGCCAGATGGTTTGTTACACAGAACCATCTGGGAAGCCGTCCTTGGAAACTGTTTGGAAAAGGGCAGGCCCTTTCAAAAAATACTTGTCATGTGATTGGATTAACCATTTGTCTAGCACCGTCTTTCACGTAGATCACGTAGTTCCTCATAGGCAGCTGATTAGTCCGAACCGCTGTGGTTCGGCCACAAGGGCATAACTTGAAGCCTGGCAAGATGGATACTTGCATGATCGTGACCTTGCGACTCCAGATAACTTGCAAGGTAAGTGATCATAGTCACTTATAGGATAGTGTCTGAATGAAAGCGTCAGATACAATTACAATGACAATTATAAGCCTACATTCTACATTGTATCCTTTGACATAAAAAGCGTTACATTATTACCACTTTAATTCTCAGTGATTGGTGCCAGTAGTTTCTAGATGTTTCTTCTCTGCTGCCACTTTGAATTGTCACTCTTCCTCATGGCTCATCAGGATAGAACCTGAAACACTGGTGGTCTCCCGTGATCACCCATCCAGAATGATTATGTCTGCACCAATACCACGGAGGAAAACAAGTTCATAATCAGACATCGGAAATAGAACTGTAGTGAAGGGAAATTACAATTGTAGGATGATTTGAAATTCTTTATGAAAAACGTATATTCATAATAAAAACATGTGCTTAAATGTTTTTATGAAGAATATTGTCCTCTAGTCTTTTTGCTTTGCTTTTAAATGTGACCTAACATAATATAAAGTGCCGTTACAAAGCTGAAAAACTGGGTTCGGCATAAATATTTTTTTTGTGCTGAAGGAGTTGTTAGGACAAGTTGTTAATTCCTAACTCCTTTCCTTGAAGCCCCAGGAAAGGAGTTGTTAGGACACTCAAAGTCACACGGTTCGTTGAAATCTGATCCCCTCTTGGCCAAACCTTCAGCAAATACTTATTTTTCTCCTCTTCCAAAGCTATCCGGTTTGATGGGCCTTCGTCTCCCAACTCCTGCATCTCTGAGACGAGCAAGGCATGAAAGTCGATACACGATCATGATTGTCTGAAGCTTGTGGAGGAGGTTTAGTATGCTACTTCAGGAGGGGGAACGGGGGCGGGGGGTGTGATTAGACGGGTTTGTCATTGGAGATCTTGCCGGAAGGTGACAATACAGAGCTTTGGCTAAACTATACAGGGCTCTAGAGACTCCTAATTCTTCGTCTCCTCTTGTCTCTTTCTCTCTCCACGGTGCTAAACCAAATGGAACCAGGAAATAGTTCTGTGCACTGGTGGATGTCTATTGGAAGACACTCGGGTGTAGCGCCCAAATCCAAATTCCATGTGAGGATTCTGTACACCATATTGGAATGACCAAAATTCTAATCCTGTTACTATCTTAGTACAGTTCCATCTTCCATTGAAAAAAAACATTGAGACCTATGCAACAACATATAGGCTGGTGACTCACTCTCCTGTCCTTGAAAGCACAAAGCATAAAAATAGAAAGAAAACAAACATAGCAGAAGCACAGAGCAAAGACAGCAAACGGGACAAAAAAAGACGTGAACCGCTCCGATGAAGTGCGTCTGCTCCTACGGGTCACATCAGTGACGAGTATACGAGGGTGTCATGGCAACAAATGGGCTGTGGGTGCGTCTCGTTACACGTCTCCAAGTGGAACATCTGAGTGAGGGTCCACCCCCCGCCTCCTCACGCTGAGAGGAAAGGGAACAGAGAGAGCGAGAGAGAGAGAGTGAAAGGTCAAAAATATATACGAAACGTAAGAAACGAGACATGAGAAAGGATCAATGAAAGGATAAAAGAAATAAAGAGAGTAGAGAGAAAAGAAGGATCCTGGGATGAAGGCAGGAAAAGGCACAGGAAAAGGATGAAACAAAAGGAGATGAGAAAGAGAGGGCAAATGAAAATAAAGGAACGGATGAAAGAAAGGAGTGAAAAGAAAGAATAAGGCGGAAGGAAAGAAGAGGAAAGAATGAAAAACTTGGAATTTTAGGCCGATCCCTTGTAGCTCGATTAGCCTCGGCTGGTTAATTGGAGCAAGGGCACTAATGAACACACACACACACACGCATACACACAAACACACACACAGACACACCTACACACATACACATATAGGCACACACATGCACGTGCGCACACAAACACACACACATTCCACTTACCTCTCATGGAACACACACACACACACACACACACACACACACACACACACACAGGGGACACGATGTACCATCCAGATGATGACCGAAACAAAAACGAGTTTACTGAGTCCATATCGGAATTTGTTAACAGGATATAGGATATGGGGGTATGGGATTTTTAGATTTGTCTAATGTTGCTTGTTTTTTTTATCTTCCCATCTGAAGAAAAAGTGTTTTGGTCAAAGATGTGCAGATGAGGCCAGCCATGTTGGCACATTTCAAGATAGACAAGTTGAATTACGTTTGTCCTCACCTTTGTTTTGTCAGGTGCCAATATGTGCATCAATTATTCAAACGTCACCATGAAGTTAATCTTTTAATAAGACAGGGCGTGTATTTTGCTGAACGTGAATTATTTATCGCGATTCAGCCAAC
>JACYXH010000175.1:6857500-6905000 GCA_026745465.1 Lota lota | reverse complement strand
AGGACAATTTTTTTGTGGTGCAGTGTGTTTACTGAACTACCTCATTCCACAACACTTTCCCCTATCTGAGTTTGTGAATGCCGGGTGATGAACCACATAAATCCACAAGGAAAGGTTTATGTATGTACAGGATTCTGGCCCATCGCAGCAACATCTTCCAACGTTATTATTCTGCCTTTACCCCGTAACCAGTGATTTTTTTTATTTTCATTTTCTATGAAAAAAGGGTTTACTTTGGAAAGAACAGTGCATATTTTGTTATTACAATACCGTAGTATCAAATCACATATTCGATCAGTTTATTTTTGGTTATGTGCAAGTATGGTGAGCAGTTTGACTCTGCCTGACATATCTTTTATAACGGAGCTTTACTGTGGAAGTCAAAACCTGTTTTGTGTGTACTGTTCAGGGTCTATTTTTCATTTCATTTTTTCTCCAAGGAGCAGAGGGCATTCATATTTTTATACAGTCTCTTTATTGTGTTCAGTGAGACAGTGGGAGGGAAACAAGAAAGGCTGTGTTTAAAGCAGAAGAACTAGAGGAAGCCTGCTGGGACTTTGTCCCTGCTCCTCCGGGGAAGACAAACATTTGGCCCCAGAGACAACACGCCACTCAACTCAACTGTACACGTTTTCCCCTTAAATGTGTTTTTATTCCCCATCTGCCCGCTGGTCTGGTCCTTTGTGAAGAGGAGGAGGAGTGAGAAAAGAGGGAGGGAGGGAGTGTAGTTGTAGTCACTACTCCGACACTATGCAGATGTAATGCCTGTTATCACCACCTGCTGTCTCCCTTTCTCACTCACTGCTGCTGAGGGAATGGCCACATAGTCTCCTCTTTTTCCAATTATACGTTTACTTTGACCACAATACCAGCTTGCATGTAACGTGTCCTTGGCTGAGTATATGTGTGTGTGTGTGTTTTTTTTTCTGTGTGTGTGCATGTGTGCATGTTTGCATGTGTGCATGTTTGCATGTGTGCATGCATGCGTGCGTGCATGCGTACAAACTTGCCCGTGTTTATCCACTGATGGATGTTGTGATAAATCCAACTCGTAGCTCGCGTTGTATTGAAGACCCCCTTCGGGCGACCAACTTAAAGGTAAAACTATGTGCACTCCATTATCGCTCTCCTCGACAACTTCCTCTACCTCTTGTGGATGGGGGGGGGGGGGGGGGGGGGGAGTTCTGGGGGAGAGAATTCCAGAGACACTCCTTAAAGTCATTAGCGGGGGATCAGACGTGAGCAGGAGAACAGCGTTAATGAGGATTAAGATAAGAGAGTAAATTTGACATTGAAAAAAAAGGAAGAAGAAAACGAGGGGTGGTTGTGATTGTGGTGGTGGTTGGGGGGGGGGGTGGTGGCGGGCGGAGGGGGGATGAGTTCAGAGGCAGGCGGCGATGCAACGCTTCTTCTGAGGGATCTCACCTTTCTTTGGAGAAATGGTAGAGTGACTTTATTGGTCCTTTAATCCTCCCACCCCACCCCCCACCCATCTCCCCCTTCCTCTCCTCTGGAGTTTAAACGCGCAACCTTTCCTGGGCCACTGTTTAATTTCCTGTAACGTAATAAACAGCCAATTTATTACAGCCGGCAGAGCAGCGCTTTCCTGAGAGAGAGAGAGAGAGAGAGAGAGAGAGAGAGAGAGAGAGAGAGAGAGAGAGAGAGAGAGAGAGAGAGAGAGAGAGAGAGAGAGAGAGAGAGAGAGAGAGAGAGAGAGAGAGAGAGAGAGAGAGAGAGAGAGAGAGAGAGAGAGAGAGAGAGAGAGAGAGAGAGAGAGAGAGAGAGAGAGAGCGAGAGAGACTCAATGATTGCCACTGCATTCTCCCGGACCCTGCTCTGCTCGATTATCACTGTTCTCAGAAATAAGGACAAACATTTAATGACATTTAGACAGTTTCTGTTCTTTTTTCTTTTTTTTCCCAGAACAATAATCAAATAAGAGAAAAGCTGCAAGCAGCCGAAAATGTGTTGAGACATGCGAAAGACATCAGAACGGTGCGTGCTTGCAGAATAAGTGCCTTAGTTATAAAAATAGGTTACTTTAATTAAAGATAACTGCTTGCTCTGTGTAGTAAAATTCATATTTTGCATGATAAAAAGCGGAAGAGATTAAAAAGCGGCATTTCAACTTTGATGGCTGTGAGTTTCTCGTGATGGTACCTTTAGATCCTGCGGTGAAATTCATCACCACCATGGTGATACAAATTCTAAACATTGCAAAGGTCCTTAGAAGCATGTTTAATGAAAGATTAAGTTTGATGACATTTGAATACTATACTAACGAAAATATGGTTTTTTACAGCTATCCTGGAAAAGACCTCTAAGTATGATTAGAAAAATGATTAATGTCATGGTTTTCCAAAAATAAAAAATAGGTTTTGGATTATCTTCCTTCCAATCACTTAAAGCAATCATTTTTAACAGTACCTTTAAGGTAAAGATTACACAGATGACTTTATAAAGTTTTTTTTGAATGACCTGGTTCTGATTGGTTGCAATGTGGATGTGCTATGATCAACTAAAATATACTACATACAAGAGCATCAATTTAACTCCACTTTCACAAGCTCTTCTCAACTCTACCTCACTTATGTTAAACTGTGCATGACTGGTACTAGACCCAATATATAGAGTGGATCTCCACAGGCTCATAGTCACTTCTATTTGTACTAACGCAAGAATCTCACTTGGAAAGAGGGGATTTGGCCACTAAAGTCCACTAAATCTAGGCCTAATCCAAGTGTAGTCTTCTTCTGTGGGAAAGGCTGAGGGCTGGGCTGATGGTTTCCACAAGATGACTCTTTTTATCGAACTTACTTTTGTGAACATTATTATCAATTGCAGTACATCAACCTTTATATATTTATGTCAGACATAATGCTAGTTACTACTTTGTTATGTTACTACAAAACATTTCTCAACATGAATCAAAATAAGATTGAATTGTGGTTGCCATATGTCTACAGCACTTCATAAAGAAACATGTCATTTTAACTGGATTAAAAGACAAAGCAGGCATTATTGTATTGTATTTATGACTGCTGACTATCCTGCTAATATGCAAGTACCGATTAACCATCGATACATAGAGGCTTTGCTTCATATGCCGTAAAATTGTTGCAACCAAAAATAACACAATAAGTCACAGACATGACACAGAGATCTACAAACGATTCATGCGACCGATTGGTTGAATTAATTGTAAGGGGAGGTTCTGTGGATCGACGAGGATAAAGCACCATCAAGCAGAATTCAGGCGTAGCAAGCGAGGGGCTTGTTTAAAGTCACAATCTGTAAGATTGAGGCCCTCCCAGTTAGTAGGCAAGAGACTTTTAGAATGAATGATACTCAACAACAGTGTTCTGTTCACTATAACTGGCTGATCAACTGTGTGATGCAAACTAGCGTAGCTCGGCTGGCTGGGTGAACGATTGGGAGGGATTTTGGCAGTGTTGATAGTAAGATTATTGTACAAAGAAAGATTCTCGCTGGCCAGCATCTTTAATTTGTAGAACATATCAGTTATAGGCAGTATTGTTAACTAATATTATAGTTAACATTAGTGAAATCAATATCGATCAGCATTGACTGCAGATATGTCTAGGTAAATTTAAGCTACAAGCTAGTTGAAATGTACCACACTGCGACATGCTGCCCCTTCGCAATTATCCAGAAAACAAAAAACAACTAAAACAAAACAAAAAGTACAACTTCCCACCAAACATGTTGGTTGTTGGCTTATGGTTCTTCTGGTTCTTTTTAAGATGCCGCGGAGTAATAAAGCAGAGTATATTGAACACTGCCATCCCTTTTATTAAATCCTGTGCCCTTCCAGAGATTTAACGCCAGGTAGCCCTGCTGTGTTAATTCTCTGACTTAATCCTTGATGCCATACTGGTGATTGTCTGAAGTCCTGTTGTTTTATAATCCCCGAAGGATCCCTGCATTAATGATGAATATAGGTTTGCACTTTTCTCCCAAATCCCCCTTTCTTCTGCTTCTCTGCAACACCATGGAGGTGTGTATGCACAGCTCATCCAGGCTCTGGCCATCGTGTGCCTGTCACATATGATGAAAACCATTAAGAAAATCACCACACTGCACACAGACACACACATGGGGAAAAAGCTTACGCAATGCTGTCGTATGAAAGATGAATCAATGGCCTGGATATTAGGAACCTGACTTAGGAATCTGAATACGTTTAAAGTGGAAATCTACCGAAAAGGGAACTTGAGGTACAAAGAAGGACAGTTTGAGAAACAGTGACCATAACAAGCAGAAAAATACAATGTCTGCGTGCTTTTGGGGTTTGTGTGTGTTTGTGTGTATGTAGGTGTTGAAGGGGGGGGGTGGGAGTGCTAGCATGTGGTCCTGCTCTGTGAGGAGCTATGCCGCAGGAGTAGCTATGTTGGAGCAGCTCCCACCCAAAGACATATTCATAATTAATGGTCAAAACCTAGATGTAATTACAAGAGAATAAAAATTAAGAATTACAAGATATTGTTATACTGGGGCAATTTGAGCAGAACACCAAGGCAATTGCAGATTAGTCCTCTTTAGGATGCCTGGGCTTCAGGTGTGACAGTGTGTTTGCTTAAGCCAATGGATGGTGCGTGTTTGTGTGTGTGGGGGGCGGCGCTGGGGATGATTTGAGGACAGGAAGTGGCATAGAAGCACTCACACATGGAACACACTGGAAAAAGCAGAAAGACATCTCACGTACGTCTAGTTTTAAGTCCAAAGAGCATAGAGTGCGAATTTAGGTTCATATTTGTAACACTACACAAAAAGGGAATTAGTCATATTCCTGAATGTAGTGGGCTATATTTTTTTCGCACACTTCATATCACGACTCAAGACGTTTTTGGACACGAAAATTAAAAACCATTATTTTGGGTCTGTACCGACACAGTCGTGTGCTGTAGGCTTGAGACTCTTCGTCTCGAAACTTCAACTTCAACTACAACTACTATCAGGAGACTGCTTGCTGTTTCAATTGACGTGCTCACAACAATGTGGAACGGATTTGTGCTATATTTGCATAAAAAAGAAAGACATACCATTCCTAACGTTCTGAGGAATCCTGTTGGGTTCGAGGTGTGAAGAAGGGGGGTTTGATTCGTGCTAGTGGATGCAGATATACGACAAAATGGCTGATGTTGGAATTCTGTCCCGGTAGAGGAGCATTTAGGGCACATCACAAAGCTAACAGTCTTCAAAAGATATAGTTCTGTCATCAAAGCACTCCCTCTCTCATCCTCACCCCTGCTGCAGGCTATCTAGTAATCCGTCTGTCTCTCTGTCTCCCTCTCTCTCATTCTCTCTTCCTCTCTATCTGTCTCTCTCTCACCGTCTCTATCTCTCTTTTCTCTTTTTCTCAACCAGTCTCTTGATTGGATAAAATCCAATCTTTCATCTTCATGTAAATTTGATGAAACATGTAGTAAAGTAGAAATGGATATGTGATTGGAAAGGAATAATGACTGACTACTACGGTAAATAGAGATCCCGTATTAACTTACATATCTGTTGGTCTGTCTGTCTGTCTGTCTGTCTCTATCTGTCTGTCTGTCTATCTGTCTGTCTGTCTGTCTGTCTCTATCTCTATCTGTCTGTGTCTGTCTGTCTGTCTCTCTCTCTGTCAGTCTGTCTCTCCCTCTCTCTCTCCCCCCCTCTCTCTCTATTTTTCTCTCGTTCTCTCTCTTGACCGCATCTCGGCGGTCAGCCGGCGGGCCATCATGGACCTGTCTCACAACGACATCGTCTGTCTGTTTCTCCGTCTGTCTCCATTCATCCATCTTTCTCACTATTCGACATCGTTGCAATATAGAAAAGGCACTAACCTTGGCAGAGCTTTGCATTTGTCATACCTTTTTATAATTTATTTTACACTTTACTTTCCATATGGGTCCTCTCTCTTGGTGCTCTAGAATTGGTGTTTCATTTAGTTGAACTAATAAACATGACTTTCACATCGTCCAATCATTATTCACATTATTTTCCTGTCTGTGGTACTACCATAAAACAAATTCACAGGCCGAGTAATGGAGGGCTGCTGACGGCCAATGGGAACTCAGCAAAGAACTAACACACCCCCTTAAGAATACATAATGAACTGTGTTGTAATGAGAACTCATGTAGGGTTATCATTACACACACATACACACACACACACACACACACACACACACACACACACACACACACACACACACACACACACACACATACATACAAGCACATGCAGATGCACAGACACATAGGCACACACACACACACACACACACACACATATATATATAGCATCAAGGGACATAAGCACAGAGTAGTTCTAAATGACTCTTGTGAGTTTTATGTGAATTTGAGTCTTTGCAGGTGCAGGACAGTGAAAGAAACGGCACAGAGGGCCTAAACTCCTTAAGCAATCAACAGAGAGGTCAACCTAGCCCCAAGGTCAACGCGGTGACACTCAGAGGAGAGTCTGGTACATTTCAACTGAGCAGAAAAAACAAAAGCAATGAAAATAAAATAAAATAAAAAAGCAGGTGTGTCCAGTCCTGCCTAATGGCTGTAACAGATTTAAACTCAGGTCCTGCAGTTCTCTGAGCCACACACACACCTGCCAGGTTAACGATCCCCATCAGTGGAGTCAGTGACCTGGTGATGGCCGCAGTGTGCACGGAGGCGGACATCGCACCACACGCTTACAACAAAGAAGAGTTGGGAATGACCTTTTGCCTTCCCTCCTCTGTTTACTGTCAGACCAGCACAACAATAACAGAGAGAGAGAGAGAGAGAGAGAGAGAGAGAGAGAGAGAGAGAGAGAGAGAGAGAGAGAGAGAGAGAGAGAGAGAGAGAGAGAGAGAGAGAGAGAGAGAGAGAGAGAGAGAGAGAGAGAGAGAGAGAGAGAGAGAGAGAGAGAGAGAGAGAGAGAGAGCAAGGCCAATCGCAAGCTAATGAGCTTGAGAACCTGGCTATTATTATGAACCATCAACATGAAAATTTTGCCGGCGAGAAATTATAGTTGCAATTATAGAGAAAAAAAGGACAGCATATTATGCATATTATACTATTTGCTAGCAAAACAGCTAACTGTACATGATGGAAAAGGCAGTCCTTTAAATAAATAAAGGCTTATTAAAAATGGAAGAAAATTCAGTTTAGATCTTATTGAGGGCAGAAATTATCAGCATATAATTAACTTAAAAATAAGGGGCGGTGGGCATTGCAAGGCCAATCTCACTCTAACTTCTCAACCCTCTACGGAATGGTACAGTTATCATAAACACCCATTTTGGTTCTTAAGTACAAGTAGTAAATGTAATGTAAATGTAAATAAAGCAGTAGAACAGTAGGACTTTGATACTGTGTATGTAAATGCAGTGACTCAACCAGGTTTGGGCAAATGTGCTCGTCTAGGCCATTAAGTAGAACAACACATCCCATGACGCCTATATTTGTTTGCCCGGAAATAAGCGATGGCGAATATTAGAAGGCTCCGGATACTTCAGTTCCTTTAGCCATGCGGGCAATAAAGTGAGCCGCAAACAGTCACACTGGCCTGCACTACACAGCCTCATGAATAAATCATAGCACTGATTCTGCAATATGTGTAAACACATCTCTAGAAATGTTCACATAGTTATAAGGGAGCATGTGATTAATAAATCATACATTTGTAGTACAGACGTAGTTGTATGTTTTATAAATAAAAGTGGTTAAACACTCAAACCTCGTCAGCCTCTGCATTCACAGTGTCTCGCAATGCAGCATTAAAGGCATATATTGTAATTTGATGATAAATAACTAACGAGGCAAGCGGCAACATTAATTCATAGCAAGCGAAAATAACACCTAGAGATAAAGCGTTCTTTCCTGTTGAGCCAAGGAGGCAGATATCACACAAAACAATCCTCAAGCTTTGTTTTCCAGCAAGCAACAGAAAATAACCGTGTAAGAATTATTAGTGTGACAAAATGTAATTAAACAGAGGCTGGAATAGATACTCTGTCTGGTCCTAAGTCAGTCTGAAAGACCATATAATGTTATTTGTGTACTATTCAATAATGCTGCATACAAGCCTCACCTTTCACCCCGAAATAATATTTCAAGGAATACCTTACTTACAGGCTTCTGTAGAGCAGCAAAGGTAAATTGCTCGGCCATTGATTTGCATGTGTAAATTTGACCATCAATTCAAAGCTGCAACAATATCTTGTGGTTTGTGGACATGCAATGTTTTTGCCTTTGACTTTGTTACAAGGTCATCGTTCTAAATGTATGCAAAGCCTGCACGGCACAGCCTGGCTCGACATGTGCCGAAACAACGAAAGCCAAACAACATGTAAATAGATTCTCGCAGAGTTTAGGGGGAAGCTATACGTACGAGTGTTGAGGTGGAGAACGTATGATGGAGGAATGAAAGAGGTATTCCACTTTCATTGTCACACATCAGAATTGACAATTATGACAATATCCTATTGTCATGATCTTTCAACAGTAAAGATCGAACCACAAGGCCAGAGTACTTTTATATTATTATTGCCAACAGCACCAATGAACAGTATTTCCCGCTAGCACGTGTTGTGTGTTTGGTGAGCAGCAAACAGACTGTGCAGGCCCACTCGGTACAAAATCACTTTAAACTGAAATGAGCCCTGTTGTTTTGGTCAGCAGAATCTATCTTCACAAATAATTTGACCATCATTTCTTTCTCTGTACGTGTTTTAAGTAAACAAACATGCAATTTTACTTCCCCGACAAGCAAATCTGTGTAGCTTGAATCGGCTGCTTTTAGAAGAAGGTTGTTCATTGTAGCGAGACGTTCTGTTCAAATGAAGAAGCACTGCGGGATGCTGCGTGACTTGTTTTTAATGTGCTTTTAGACTATAATCGATGTCTACATCCTCCAAAGGTAAGGCTCTATCGCTGGTCTGCTGGACAGAAAATACTAGTAGACGATAGAGACAGAATGTATCTGATGGTTGTTTCACGGGGGACGTCCGGATACTGGATACGTAACGCTTTTGTGATCCTACAGTTCCAATACCTGCATCAAACAATCTTCATCACGGATATGACGAAGCAGACCTTGTGCTTTCAAAAGTCTATGTCTCACAATTGATACCCAATGCTGAAAATAAAATAAAATAAAAAGCAATGCCGCAATCACGCCAGCCGTACCAATTTCTAGCCATGGGTGAAATTGCCTTTTCATAATTTTCCATCATACTTGTTCTTTGAAAAATGAATCGTATCATCTGCGGTAAAAAACAAAGCAGTTATTTTTCTTCCAAATTGTGTTTTGATAATGCATCGTGTGATGGAGTGTCTTAGCCCATTGTTTCTTTCCAAGATACTGGCACCAGATGCTATTTATCGTTTTTTTCCCCCAATTTCTCTGCTCAGTAGACGAGTTAGATGAAGTAAGCTCTGGTGGAGGAAAAACCCAAGTACCATTGACCAAATACAATGAACTGCCATAGAGCGCAATGCAATGAGGAGGCTGTGATATAATAGAGAATAAGCGGTACTTGTATTGTACCAGTGAACTAGCTACCTCAGGCGAGCAGCTAGAACTATAGACATTGATTTGTAAAAGTGGGGACATTGAGTTTTGTGATTTTCTTCTTCTTCAATATATATATATATACATATATATAGAGATATATAGAGAGAGATAGATAGAAATACAGGGGCCAATTAAACCCACTACTATATGTAGTAGTGGATATATGTATATATACTGTATATCAAATAGCTTTAGCAATTTTTTGCATTGATTGAACATTGGTGACTAATCTCAGAATAAATAATGAATACAAAGAGCTGCATTCTAACCTCTATTTATTTAAAACCTGGCCATTATTACAAAACATCAACATGATGGAAATATGGAAAATCCTTTAAGAAATTAAATGTTATTGAATGTTATTATTGTAATTAAAGTAATTTAAAATAGAAGGCAGTTATCATTCATCAATACATGATTTAATAACTGTTACATGGTGGTGTAATTTTCAGGTAAGAATTATTCTTCGTGCATAAAGCTGGCATTATTGAAATGAACATCTATAAAATGTGGATGATGCTATGAGTAAGCTCTACTGAAAATACTGCCAATTCTTGATCTGGTCTATTTAGATTGCATCTCATTTGGCTAGGAACTCATTGTGTGTGACTAAAGACTCAAAATGACTCAAACCGTCACTCTTTAATACAAATCACTTCCTTCAAAATGTTTAATTTAGTTCTTTTAATTCCTTTTTCCCCCAACATTACTCAGCCCTATTTATCCACAAACGTCTGTGTCCGTGTGTGTGTGTGTGTCTGTGTGTGTGTGTGTGTGTGTGTGTGTGTGTTTGTATATTCTTACATCAAACTAACTTTTGTCCCGGTCCCTCTGTATCCATTTTTGATGAATTTCCCAGGGCAAGGTTGGGGTTCAGGTCTGCTTTACAGTTCACAAGACCTTTCAAAGGTCTACTGAACGATCCACTGCCCCCTAGCTAAAGGGTCTTTCCTCTCATCCGCTGTGTGTGTTTGTGTGTTTCTGTTTGTGAGTGTGTGTTTGTGTGTATATGCGTGTGCCTGTGTGTGCGTGCGTGCGTGTGCCTGTGCGTGTGTGTCCGTCTGTGCTTGAGTGAGTGAGTGAGTGTGGGTGCGTGTGTCCGTGCGTGTGTGTCCGTCTGTGCTTGAGTGAGTGAGTGAGTGAGTGTGCGTGCGTGCGTGGGTGCGTGTGTGCGTGCGTGTGTGCCTGCGTGTGTGTGTGTGTGTGTGTGGGCTGCACTGTATACGAGTCCCCGAAGAACCGCAGTGAGGTGGTTTGGAGGAGTGAAGCGTCTGTTCACAACGATACAGCCATATGGTGGTTGAGTTGCCTTGGACTTCCACAGGGGGCATTATGAATAAATGAGAAATATTATGCCGTCAGCCAAGCCATGCAGCATCAATGTGCATGAGAATATATATATACATATATGTATTTATATATTCCGTACACTGCTCTTTGCCAGTCCTCATTTGATCATTGCTGTATCTATTTAACGAGTGAGGGGTCAAATGCAGTCCACCCCTTTATATGTCCCTAGTGGGAAACCTGTTGCAGAGGGCAGACTCTTAGGTGCGGCATACATACGGCCAATGGACCGAAGGGCTGGATATGAACCCCATAAGTCGGCCTAATTTAAAGCGGAATGGGGACTTGTTCACTAGAAATAGTTTAATAATTTAGTATGGCCTTAAACTAATCTATTTCAGGCACCCAGATGGTATTTTCTTTGGGCAAATGCTCCGATAATTGAATGGAATAATTTCCTCACTCTCGCCCAGCACATACACATGATCAAATGCCCAGACCTGGAAAAGACATATAGCTGAATATAAAGACCACATTGACTGGAATATATATTTTTAAAGAACACATCAAAGCAACTCAGTATGTGCTACGTGTTCCCATGTCCACATGTGTGTGTATGTGTGTGTGTGTGTGCATGCAAGTGCACATCTATATGAGTAATTGCGTGCAATGGAAAACGATCCTATTCTCTGACACATGTGCAATTTTAATGCACCATATCTTCCGGGTCGGATTGGCGTCTGGGATTCTGGTGGCCGTCTGGTGGCCGGTGCCACAACATCCTGTCGGCCATGACTGAAAACGTCTGGACATTAAGGTTTATCTGAGATTATTGGATATGCAGAGTTTCCGGAATAGTCTATGTCAGATTAAGATAATCCGCTCGTCTGGGACAGAGTGGAATTCTGGGACAGGATGTCGTTTTGGGGTTAGGATAAAGTTTCTGAGTTGACTGGGAATCTGAGATGGAGCTGAGTAGCTGGCATGGTAAGGTTTAGATGTTAAATAAGATGTTCAATACAATGGATGTTCACACTTCTCTCTTATGACACACATCTCTAAGGTCCGATGTGCAGATTTGGTTTCTAAGTGTGTGTTTTAGTAACAATACATTTTTCATGTATTGTGTGTTAGTGAGTTTGTAAGTGTGTTAGTGATTTTGTGAATGTGTGTGATTTTCTGAGTGTCTAAGTGAGTTTGTGTGTTGTCAGTGTATGTGCGTGTGTGTGTGTGAGTGGAGTGAATGTTTCAATGCAAGAAAATAGATGCTTAGAGATACTGCCGGAGACAGGGAGGTTTTGGTAATGTATCAAAAGATAGAGCGAGAGAGAAAATGGGAATTAGACAAAGAACGGGAGAGGGAGGGAGTGAGAGGAATGGTGAGAAGAAGGCGAGTGATACAAGTGGTAATGGGTTGACCCGAGGCAAAGAAAGAGAACAGGTGGCGTCGCAGCTCAACCCACTAACAACATACCCCTCGTAACGATCCCAGTTTGAATCTGACCTGTGATCCTATGCTACATGTTATTCCCTCTCTCAACCCACTCTCCTGTTCCTACGGGGAAATAAAAAGAACATACTAAAAAACTAAAGATATATGTATAAAATGAACAATGGCCTAGAAAAAGCTAGCCTATTACTTGTTCTCGAATCAGGCATGTTTCTCCCGTCATCGTGAGTGTGTAAAAGGGGAGGTGGGATTTGTCTACTCAGAGTGCCTGCTAAAGGCACCCTCCAACCTATCCAAAAACACACTATCCTCTCCTTTACCCCGGCCCGTATTGGTCCAGTTGCAGGGTTTTGTACACTTAGAGTGCTACACATGAAAGAGCCTGTCCATCTGGTGGATGGGGGGGGGGGATTTCAGTTGCCTATACTTCCAGTGGCGTATGAATCCATCTCAATTGAAATATGTTTTCTGTGGCTGAATGGCAGAGCACCTGTCTTCCGGTGTCAAGGTCAGTGAAGGCAGGGAGTTAGAGTAACAAGCTGGACATAAAAGCATGGGGAAGGATGAGTCGCAGGAAAGACACAACTATTCATGTTCCGAATGTCCTTCCTTTCCTGCTCTTCACACTGTGAATGAGGGATGCGATGGGTGCTGCCGATGGGTGCTGCAGCATTTGAACATATTGGAGAGAAGGGAAAACTACTCTTGGATTTCCTCCTCGCTTTTTTTGTACATTCACAATTTTTAGTTTTAAGAAATATGTAACAAAGCTAGAAAAATATAATACACGCCGGCCTTCCGAGGCTGGGAAAGAGGAATATTAATTTAACGAGTCACTTAGGGGCACTGAATCAATTTGAGTCACACAATGGTTCCAGCTCTCCAGCGACCAAGGCTCACTTCCCATGCCTCCGGGGACCCGTAGCTCTACAATATTTGGCCTGAACTCACGCCCGCGCAGCTTTTTGTTTCGCTGGGCTCCACACACAAGCACTCAGCCACTGGTGGGGGGCCGGGGTTATCCAGACGCCTTTTTGTTTCCACCATGTCTCCATCAAAGATGGAGCAACTCAAACAATAGAATTTCGTCTCGTTCTGAGAAAAGGAAATCTTGTGATTACAGCCGCAGTCTACTGTGAGGGAAACTGTGGACGGGCAGGCCAGGAGGGGGGGGGGCAGCCAGTGTTACTCAGTGGTCGGACCCCTGCCACCTGCTACGGCCCCCTGCTCAGGGGGCTATGGGGGGTGGGGGGGAGGGGGCAGTGGACCCTGAGATCAAGGAAGGGAAGGCCTGGAGAACAATGAATGAGATCACATCCATCTTTTCCTCCCTGAATCCACATTTCCAAAGACACTGTTTTCCTTTCCAGCTCGTCAGCCGCTTCCTGCTGGGTCCTGAGTGACGGCGCATGCTGTGACAACGTCAGGAAAAATAAGAACTTTTATTTCATATTTTTCTTTCTTTCTCCATTATATTAGTCAGTTAGTACTACTAGACTCTCAATTTTGTTTTGTACCTGTCTACTTTCTATTGCCTTTAATTTGAGGGTAATTTGAATATACCTCTCCTACATTTTACTCTCTCTCTCTGTCTCTCTTATGGTTTTTTATCCATTGGGGGACATTTCCATTAATGGGCTCTGAGTAGAGACTGAATCTGAAGATTGGAAAACCAAACTGAAGCCTAATCAGCCTGTCAGCTCCAACAGAGAAGAAGTGGTGGTGGGGGGGGGGGGGGGGGGGGGGGGCTGGATACGTAGACGTTGCCAGAGTCGAAAAAAGAAAATGAGAGACAATGGGAGGAGGTTGAAGAGAGAGACAGAGAGGGGAAAAAACAGACAGAGGGTGGAAGGGGAGAGATCTCCACAATGCTTAGTGTACGGGACATGTCTGGCATCCTAATGGCTAATGAAGGCCCCATTACTCGGGCTAGATGAGTGGGTCTCCACACACACAAAAAAAGTGCTTACTGAGGAGTTAGAGCGATGCCTCCTGTCTTTTCCACTCCGACTGCCATTAGGGCCTGGGCTGTCTGGCTGTTTACCACTCCCTGGGCCTCGGTTTATTTAAGTATTTTGAATAATGTGAGATGACATAATGAACTACCCTGTACACCATATAGTGGCAGGCCTCGATGGGAGCTTTGGCAGATAAGGAAACTAAGGACTGCCATCGCTGCCAGCTTCTGCAACTTCTGTTGGCAGATTTTGATAAGTGCTGTCTCTCCACAAGTTTGAGTTGGCCAGCTCTGGCATTACAATGGGCTACTTAGCGAGTGTGTGGTGAAATGTGCGTGTGTGTGTCGGGCAGGGGGGGGGGGGGGATGGTGGTGGTGGTGGTGGTGGTGTGAGTGTGTTATAGCTGAGCCAATGGCCATGTGGTGTAATGTCATTGTGTACATGTTTGATAAACACAGACCGCAAAAAAACTAAACAAAGACAGATTACAAAACCAATAGTTATTTGTTATTCAGATTGCTGGATTGCCAAAAATCTACCCGCACAAAAACACATTTCTTTTAATTTACTGATTCCTGTTTTGATTAATTGGCAACTTCACATATGCTCTTCTGTAGTAGGGATATTCAACCTGTATTTGAGAGCATGTAAGGCAACAATGCTTTTTTTCTTTTTTAAACGCACTCGACAAAACATTTGATCGCTCATGTTTGATGCAAACGTGATGTTCAGCCTCAAGCGTTCCCCGATGGCAACGCAACAGCAATAAAACAGAGACTTTACAACTGCAGCATTTATTTCATCACTCATATATAAATGCAGACTGTATTTTATTTGCTCATACACATCCTCAAAAAAGCATGCCAGGTCTATATTCTTTTTGTTTGTTGTTGTGATGGGCCTATAGTACTGACCACATGATCAGTAAATATAATGCAATGAAAACAGGAGAGTTGAAAGTAGTTACTCAGCACTAACTGTAAAACGTGTTTGTGTGTGTGTGTGTGCATGCATGCGTGCATGCCAGTGTGTGTGTGTGTGTGTGTGTGTGTTAGGAACTCATTTGTTCCATGTTGGTGGGCATCACAGCAGGGTACTTCCAGAAACACAACACTTCAAAGCAAACTGTTGAAAAGACTGTGTACACATGTTGGAAACTAATATCTAAGTGTTAGCGCCTCTGAAGATTATTCACGTTGAATTCTTTCAAGAAGCGAGACACAGGTCATTTGTTGTAAAACTGGACTGGAAACTCACTTGAAAAACATTTCTAATCCAAAATATGCCAAAATAAATATACTGTATTTAACTGTGGAATCAAAAATGGAACATTGGTACACCTAGTCTTCAATAACTGTTCATAATAAAATACTGGTTCTATTCTTATTCATGTTCTTTCTTTGGGACAGAAAAGCGATATGCCGCTGTGATAGTAAAACGGTAGCACTTATTCCTAGCATTAAATGAAGTGAAAATAAAAAAGAGAGAAAATGTTGAACTAAATAAAACATTACATATTAAATCCTATTCCCCATTTCGCTCTTTTATCTATTCTGCCGGATGTGACATTGTAACATCCGTGACCTCCGCTCAGTTGGGGGACACCGGCATAAAACCCAAAGTGCCACTTCCAATGTTGAACAGGAGAAAAGCTTAATAACCACATCACAGAGATCATTGGGCCAGGACGACCAGGTGATCGCCGCGGCCTGGCTCATCCTCTGACGCCTCTGGGATTGCCACGAGAGGGTAAACGGGTGAAACACCTGCATGACACACCCGGGAAATCGACTGAGAAGCCAGCCATGCCAAGTCACATTCTTTGTATAATTTATTTTAAAAAGACATTAACCCATAGACCCGGGCTGCCAGTCACAAACGAGGCGAGTCGAGAATACAGGCTTGTGAGGAAAAAATGGCGGACTGGCTGAAACCCACATGCGGTTGAACTATATTTTTGTGTCTCCATTGATCGCTTTTAAATGTTAATTTATGAATGTATTCAGTCTTCGTGAAGCTACATGCAAAGCTCTACCGCGGTGGTGATCCCGTAGCTTTGCCGCTACGAAGATCACGGACCATTGATTCTTCACTGGCTGAAGTTCACCCCCATGGTCCTGCCTGTGACCCTCCCTGTGATCCTGGGAACCTCCTCCAGCCAATCAGAGAGCCTTAATTGCCTGTTGTAAGGTGAGAGAGTGTCACCCGTGCCGCCGCGTTGATTTTACCCTTCTCTGCTACTTGACACGAACAACTAGGTGAAGAAGATGGATGGCTGATCTGACAGTACACACATGCGCCTGCACCTATGCACGCACTCACTCAAACACACACAAGCACGCACACCCAAACACTCACATGCACGCACGCATGCACACACACACACACACACACACACAACATATTCTGTGTGGGTTTATATATACACATTGCCTAGAATAGCCCTGGAGGCAGAATACTCTATTAAAATGGCAAATTATTCACGAGTTCACACAGTATTTCATACGAACCACATCTACTAAAAGGTTAGTTTTCGACTACATTACTCGCAAAAAAATAAATAAATAATAATAAAAAGGTGACAAACATTGGGCTAGATCGCGCTGCGACATCGATGAAACCATTTAATCCGGCCGTTGGCTGCTATAGTGTTTCTCTAGCTACAACTAGTGTGTCTTTAAGTACATGTGGAGTTTTCCGGCCACGGGTGATAGGAGGGGTTGTTGAGTGACGCTGGCTGCGCTTGGGTGCTGAGCTGAGCACTCACCTGCAGACGAGAGGACCGGGGGGGGGGGGGGGGGGGGGGGGGGGGGGCGCAGGCTTTCCGCTGCTGCTGCTGCTTGTGAAGAACTGCATCGCTCTCACTCACACTCGCCAAGCACGGGAGAACACAACACGCCACCCAACCGACCAAAGGCAGAATCAGCATCATCACACAGTTATTGGAAATTTACCTTTTGTTTTTGTTTTTGTTGCTTTTCTCCAAAGCAGCCTCGCTCGCCACGATGAAAACTCTCCTCGCACTGCTCCTGTCAGCGGTCGTGTTTCTGGGCACAATTTGGGTGAGATTGACGTTCATGTTGAGATTGTGGATGAGTTAGGGTACGAGATGCCGTATCCTTGCTCTTTTGGGCTATAGCGTACAAAAGCTGCACGCTAGTTTAAACAGTTAAAAGTGTATACATATCCCCACCAGATTGAAAGGTGAATCAGTGTATCTTGCACGGGGACGTTCAGTGATTGTCTTCACAACTACACAAACAGTTTTCAGAATTAGTCATCAATTGAAGGAACGCAATCGAAATGATTTGGCCAAATCGCGAGTGCCACATTTCGTCTACTCCGGAGGGCTGCCGATTGTGCAGTGGTTAACTTCAAACCACTGCAGATCATTTGGCTTTCAGTTGCAGAATGGTTGGATGGGGATACTTTATTCTTAAGCCGATACAACTAGGTGGCAACACATCCATTTGTATTGCGAGAGGCGCGTGGCACCATTTTAAGACCTTTTTTTTTTTTTAAGAAATCTGAGCGATGGAACTTGTAACGAGATGAGTTAGGTTGTTTATTTGAACACGTTTAACCCACAGCGCCACATAGCCCTACAATGAACGCCGCACTCCATTCGTTGCCTGCATCCGACCGCTCACCCGTAAGACTTCGACATCGGCAGCCTAGTGTAGGATGTGGTCAATGGCTATTTGCCATCCATATATGCTTTTGGGACATTAATGCTAATTCGGCGTTTCTTTCTCCGTAACTGTCAGGTCCTAGTGCTAAATCGCTCAGTTATGTTGCTTTATATTCTGTTTTATTGAGTTGTGGCTCGCCACGTTCAGCGATGTGCCTCTCGAGTCGCGTCGTCACATTTTAGTGTGGCCACATATTTACAGGTTATAAAGTTCACTGCAGACCATTGAAACCACACACACGCACACGCACGCACGCACACACACACACGTGCGCGCACACAAACATGTAGTATTGGTCTGCATTAATATAAGTATTGAGACCCCTTTTTGCTTTGTAAAAATGATATTCTTAAGATAATTCAGCTGTTAATTTTTCATTTGAAATAAATGCTATACTGTAGGATTACGCTGTGTATGTCTTAGGAATGCCAGTTCCTTTATTTATTTACTTATGATTTACTTATTTGTGTATTCATTCATTCTAGCTCCATGGCATTATGATAAGGAATATGCCCATCCTTATGCAATGAGACAAAAACTGACAGAAAATGTAAATCACAAATCAACTTGATCCATATTTATGCATATATACAGTTTATCTACATGGATACATATTTCACAATATCCTCTCTCCCCCAACAGGAGACTAAAGGAGTGCAGGCTTCCAAAGATCCTTGCCAACCCGGCTTTGCACAAAGTTTTTACTCTGTGAGCGTTTCAAGGGATGTAGCGCAAGGACAGCACATCACTAAAGGTAAGGCGTGTAATGACAGCTTCTCTGTCATAAGGCTAAGAAAGTGCTTATGGGTGTGTGTGTGTGTGTGTGTGTGTGTGTGTGTGTGTGTGTGTGTTTGTATGAGAGCGTGTGCGTGTGAGAGCACTGCTGTCAAAGATCAGAGAACTCTTCACATTGACGCCAATGAATTGGAATCTTTTCACGGCTTGTTTTCTGTTGATGCCGTGCTCCGCTTGTATGGTCAACGCAACGTGACTCTCTCTGCGAGAACAGTGAGCCCTGCCGTGTGTGTCGTTTGGACACAATAGTGTCATACATACAATAGTGTCACCCATACAATAGTGAATGGGTTAGGGTTAGACCAGTTGTGACCGGTTGCCTTATGCAAGTGTTGTCAATTTTTGCCATCTGCTCACCGAAGGAATTAGAAAATGACCACAGTCACTCTAGATTTCTTTTGAGTTTCTTTCATTTTATTTCCCCCAAATCATTTATTAAATGAATATTCCCGCCATGTGGAAGAACCTCATGGATGTGCTCCTCTGCCTGATCACCGTGATCTCCATTCCTCTCTACCCCTCTCTCCCCTCTCGCTCTTTTCACATCCTCCCCTCCTTCCACGGCACCCCTTCACACGTTTTTCTGATTCTGCTCCGACTGCAACCACACTGTGCGCTGATGCCGCTCTGCGGGCTGATTGTGCAGGAAACCGAGTTGACATGCTGTGTCTAATCTATTGCACTTCTTTGGCCAATGTGGGCTGATTACAATTCGCTATCGATTGCAATGGTTTCTCCTGAGCGTAGCTGTATTGTTTTACTGCAAGCGCACACTGGCTCTTTTGTGGGTTTGCCTGCTGTGTGTTTGGCAGCCGCAAGGGGTTAGTCTTATTGGGGGTACGTTGTACTCTTTCTAAGGGTACGTCGTACTCTTTCTGGCTTGGGGAAGGCAACAGCAGTCTGGGTGCACTCACTCGGATTCCTGCACTGCACACGCGTATGGACGCATGCACGCGTGCACTCATACATACACTCACACGTATAAATGTACACACACACACACACACACACACACACACACACACACACACACACACACACACACACACACACACACACACACACACACACACACATAAACCTGTGTACCTATTATGCACGTAAATACTTGTGAACAAGTTTATGCTAGGGGATAAAGGTTCTGCTTTTTCATTACTTATCTTCAGCTGCCTAAGTGCTGGAGCACACCAGGGTGCTTGTGAGACATTTACACTGCATGTGGTAGTTAAGCCTTCTGCCCAGCAGGGGGGGTTAATACAATCACAAGCAATCACAGAATAAGCCGTCAGTGCTGCAAAAGAGCCATTCATTGTTGAGAAAATGTCCTATTTGATCTGTGTGTGTGACTCGAGATGAAATTTACTCCTGTGTATCTGTATGGCCACTATAACAATAAGAATGGTTCCTTGCAGCCAGTAATTTTATGGTATAATAATATGGACTGGACATGTAACTAACAGTCAAGTCTGAACCCACTCCCCTGCTAAGTGCAAGCCATTAGCGTCTCAACCTCTGCCACCACGACTGGTTTAAAAACACTTGAAGGGCACCGCTTTTGCATTTGCCTTAAACAGAAAAAATAAAAAAATTGATTTTCATTTTTATGTTTAGTTTCTTTGCTGAGGCAGAATCAAATATTTTGCGTTTCACTCTGGCAGTCCAAACACGCATAGTGGGACACGCACAGAAAGACTACATCACACATGCACATCTTGTGTGGATGCTCATGTGTGTTTTAGGCTGTCAAGCGTCTTGCTAGCACTGACATGGCCTTACCCCCCTTAGGGTCCCCGGCACACAGCTGCAGCGCTGCCTCCATCGTGTGTCTGCAGCTGCAATGGCCTGGGCACACACACACACACACACACACACACACACACACACACACACACACACACACACACACACACACACACACACACACACACACACACACACACACACACACACACACACACACACACACACTCAATCATGTGATTTACAGGGCTCAGACAGTTGATTTATAGTGGGTAATGGTGTCACGGGAGGGAGGCAGGAAGCTGCTCTGGAAAAGGCTTTAATAATAACATTGTTTAACCCAGAACCGTCAGGCCGGGCGGGAGTAATGACACATAACCCGCACACACACAGTACGCACACACACAGTACGCACACACACACAACACACACACAGAGAGAGAGAGAGAGAGAGAGAGAGAGAGAGAGAGAGAGAGAGAGAGAGAGAGAGAGAGAGAGAGAGAGAGAGAGAGAGAGAGAGAGAGAGAGAGAGAGAGAGAGAGAGAGAGAGAGAGAGAGAGAGAGAGAGAGAGAGAGAGAGAGAGAGAGAGAGAGAGAGAGAGAGAGAGAGAGAGAGAGATCACTAATTATATACATTAACTGTAGGCGATTCATCAATCAAAAAAGAAAGGAGTTATGTTCATAGAATATTCAAAACTGTATTATGAATATGTATAATTTTATCATTTACAGACAATCTTCCTCATGTGCCTTTCTCTGTACTATAGAATGCTAATAAAGTACACGGGTGCAATAAAACCAAGAACTGTTTAAATCATTTCACTTTAATTTCTTTCCCAGCTTGTCTGCATCATCCACATGTCGTTTTAATTTCCCATGACTATGCAAATATTTGTGATTAATGGAACAATGTCTATATGCCATAATCATTCATAGCAATTGATGCCTGTTTTACAGGTCCTGCTGAAGTGATTTAATGTAATGTGCATATCTCAAAAGAACAAAAGACCACCCTCTTCTGTGATGGACCCTGTTAAACAAGGACACGAGAAAAGCCTGAAACAAATGAATAATGATAGTTTCTCCTCTTTTGCCCAATATATACTTTTTTTTACCAACATAGCATAGCATCCAACGTTCACCAGTAAGCAATTCATTTCATCAAATGGGGAAACAGCATATAATTTAGCGCTTGCTGGGTTTATGATCTCATGGCATGAGATCTGGGGATTTATAGGTGAGATCTGGGTAAAGATAATAAGTGGTTACATCCATATTACATATGTGTGTTCTGTTCTATGCTATGATCTGTGTGTATGTGTTTGTGTCTGATGTGTGTGCATGTAGGTGTGTGTACCAAGCTGCAATGCCTCCTGTATGTGTGTGCTTGTGTGTGTGTGTGTGTGTGTGTGTGTGTGTATGTGTGTGTGTGTGTGTGTATGTTGGTCCCAAGTGTAATGGTTAAAGGTTCCATGTTGTCATACCTGGCTTTTATTACATATATATCAGCTCTTCTAACACTCCCCACACACAGGTAACGGCCATTTGAGTTACAGCCTTGCCACTCCTGGTTAATATCATAGAATTGTACGACTAACACACACACACACACACACACACACACACACACACACACACACACACACACACACACACACACACACACACACACACACACACACACACACACACACACAAATACACACACACACACTGATACACACACACTAACACACACACACACACACACAAACACACACACACAGTTTTGTTTGCTTCATAAACAACATCAGAAACTCCTAGATTAGAATAGCTGCGTATCATTGATGTATAAACCCAGTCGAGTTGTTGAATTGAGTTGAAGGTCTGACGTTGGGCCCAGCAGCACCTGCTCCATCGCGTGAGTTTGAAGGGCTGTTGTATTAGCAGGCCATGCTGTGCTACGCTGGGCGCAGGCCAGATTCACACAGATAAACAGTGCCAGCCAATGTAACCCCATCCTGTGTGTCCCAAACATCCCTCTGCTGATTCTATTACACGTAATGAGAGCCAGGAAGGCTGGTCTCAGCCCGCTAAGCCCACTCTGCTGACCTTGTATTCCTGGTGGCTTTAAGCAGCACCCACTCGTGTGTGTATGTATGTGAAATATCTCTAAGAGCAATAACTCTACACTAACTCTAAGCCCCCAGTGACCGGTGGAACATCCAGAATGCTCAGACCATTAAGGACACCCCAAGGCGGAGGTAATGTTCACATTGGAAAGGAATCTTTAGCGAAGATGGTTTGGTGGCGGCACCATTACGAAACGATGTGTTTGTTATTTAGGATGGAAAATACCTTTCAAACAGTGCTTTATTGATGGCAGTGTCAAGGTTCATGACCATGCAGTCCAGATGATAAAACGTTAAGCTAGCTATCATCATTGAGAGAGGCAGTGTGATATAGAGAAATATATATACAGAGAGAGACTGAGTTACTTTGTGGCGGTTTTTTCTGTGTTGATCACAGAATTCTAATCCTGATGCTCCCTCTACTTCAAGACAGTATTCGTTTCTGTACCATGAAACAGATTGGGTTTTGCTGCCACTTTCTCGCCGGAGTGAACGGCTGTAATGATCCCAATAATGAGCCTGTGTGCTGCGCTGTCCCAGCCGGCACCGCTCGCCAAAACACTGAGGCTCCACAGGGGCCCTGGGGCCCTGTTATCTGACACTCGCTCAGGGTGGGAGCAAGCAAGGTCACCCATCAGTGGAATTCAAACCAGAACTGCCCCCCCGCCCCGCCGTTAACAAACTACCATGTTTAGTAATGATGTCCGGTGGACCGCTGAAGCAGTCCACTGTGAGAGCGGGCCACACCGATTAGATCAGTAGGCCTACACATGTTGACATGCTGGGCATAACATAGACCTACTGTAATGTAATATTATGTTTACCAAACAATATTACACGCACGCACGCACGCACGCACAGACGGACGCGTGTGCACACACAGACACACACACACACACACACATTCACACACACACACACACACTCAGCATCCATGCACACTGTTTACTTTAATCCATTGCCTCTCACCAAAAAAGTAAGAAATAGCCAGCATTTGCCTTTTGTTTTGAAACCAAGATAGCAGCAATAAAGGGTGTCTACTGTGTTAAAGAATGTAGTAAAAATCCACCATTTGAGTCAATAGCAGATTCATATATTTTGCTTAGAAATGCTGTCAAAATCATGTTTTTTGTTCTCCATTTTTGAGTGTAGTGACATGCCAATGGATCAAGATAGGAGCCCATTTTGCCATTTGACGTTTTTCTCCTTCATATTAGTCATTAATATCACTCTCTGCCCGCTTCACTTGAACCCGCAACGGCATGTACCGAGAGAGGCAGTGACACACAGTTGGTGTATCTCCCCAGAGACAAACAGTAGCTGGATCCCCTGTTGGACTCCCCCCCCCCCCCCCCCCCAGAAACAAAACAAGGAACGACTTTACACAATCTATTTTGTGATGTGAGGTATTGGTTGCGCGGGGCACAGCAGTACTTCTTGAAGTGGTGTCTCAACCGAGAGGGCTGAATAAAAGATGTGTTTCCCCTCTACCTGAAGGATGGAAGGTGCAGCAGTTCACTCTTCTTTCCTCTTGCTCCCTCAAACAGAATTAAAATGTTTTGATTTTCCTGTTTACCTTTTGACCTTTTGAAATCCTTCTGCCACAAAGCCACTACAGGTCTCTGAGTCAACAGCAGATAGGCATCCTTCGGTGGGGGTGGGGGGGGGGGGGGATTCCACTCTTTCCAATATTACATTTGTTGGTTTAAGTTCTGTTCTGGCTAAACCACTGTCATTGTCTCACTGCCTGGATTCATTCGGGCTCGTGGTGGTACCATTTCATTCAAAGGTTTTTCAGTTTTCCTCTCCATTTCAGACCTCTAATCTTCCTATTATGATTCTAAATAACGTCACACATCCATTGTGCGGCCTTGTCATATTTTTAAAGCATTACATGCTTTATGGATACGTTTTGGGGGCGGGGAAGTAGAGAAAGGGAAGATGTTCTCAATTACAAATTTAGCCTGGGAGACAGGCCCATCAGTTTTCCACAGTTATTAATTAGAGTAATGCATGGGGCCCAACGTTTGTTGGATGTCCCATAAAGAAATGGTGACACTGAAGACACAGTGTGAGGTGCGGGCTGTTTTTATTTCTCAGGGCCAGAGGCTAATCTGACTCCAGAGAGCTGTTACGAATGGCAAGGCGACACAAATTATCCCAATGTGTAACTTTGGTTCTGATGTATGTGGCCAATAAAACTTTCGGGATTTGTGCTGCGGGATTTTTCTTTTTTACTGTCATATTTTTCCATGGAGGTGTGTGTGTGTGTGTGTGTGTGTGTGTGTGTGTGTGTGTGTGTGTGTGTGTGTGTGTGTGTGTGTGTGTGTGTGTGTGTGTGTGTGTGTGTGTGTGTGTGTGTGTGTGTGTGTGTGTGTGTGTGTGTGTGCCATATGGTGGAATAGTTTTTCCACGGCGCTGAGGTCCAGCCAGGAGTAGTTTATGAGATAAGTAGCAGAGCAGGCGGGAATCATCAGCAGGCATTCCTTTGATTAATAACACACCCAGTGAGAGAACGCTGGGCGACCCTGACATATTTTTGGGAGGTATGTAGACCGTGCATATGTGTGTGTGTGTGTGTGTGTGTGTGTGTGTGTGGGGGGGGGGGGGGGGGGGCAGTGACCTGGTGCTTGGGGAAATCCACCAGGCTCTAGTTATTAGAAAGCCACCCTGCAGAAAATGAAAAGAAAAGGAGGCAAGCAGGTGGAAGCCATTATTTTATAATGAGATCTTTGACATCTCATTGTGCCCCTCCCCCCACCTCGGAGGAGGAGGAGGAGGAGGAGGAGGAGGAGGAGGAGGAGGAGGAGGAGGAGGAGGAGGAGGAGGAGAAAGCGAGAGACTTCCTGTGGATTGAGTTACTCTGCCGGGTGTGTGAACTGGCTGTCCTTGTCAGACGCTGGGTACATTAAAAAGCCCTCTCGCCATGGCATGATGGGCCTTATGGGGACCCCAGAGAACCAAGGTCATGGTTCTCATGGAGACATTAAAGCAGTGTTTAAGAAAAAAAAGAAACCGCTGAAAGCTGTGAGATGACAAGGGAACATTACCTGCTCCCTACCCTCCTCCTTCTCCCTGCGTCAAACGTGCACTCAAATAAAATTAAAACACACCCACACATTCTGTGGGAGGCTGGGGGCAGGTGGGGGGGGGTGGGGGGGGGGGGGGGGGGGGCAGGGGCTGTGGGTATCAGGGTCTGATTAAGAGTGTATGGTGGGGGAGGCTGGGGGAGGGAGTTGTAGGTATCGGGTCTGATTAAGAGTGTATGGTGGGGAGATGGGGGCTTTGAGAGACTATCCCCACAGTCTTCTTTGGCGAGGTAGTTTGTTATAGGGAGGCGAGGGCCAGGCGCTGTCCAGGCCTCTCTTGGCTGAGCCGGCGGACTGCGCGGGGGGGCGGGGGGGGGATGGAAGGTGGCTGGGGGGATTATAGGGCCGAGGGATAACGATAAGAACCACAAGTGCTGCTGCTTTTGCTCGGCCTGAAAGTCGCACTGAAGTCTGCGTCCTTGAACGAGACCGCTCTCCAAGGGACGGCGGGACAGATAGTGTGTGTGTGTGTGTGTGTGTGTGTGTGTGTGCTTGTGTGTGTGTGTTTGTGTGTGTCTAAGTGCCTTCAGCATAAGAGAGGATACAGGTTAAAAAGATTATTGGGGATTTTCTTCTCGTCCCACTGATGGTAATGCAAACAAACTGCTGGTCAGGTCACACAGAAACAGACAATCATCATACAAACACACTCACTAGCACACACACACACACACACACTCACTAACACACACACTCACACTCACAGAACCTATTATGACACTTAAAAAACATATTTTCCACCCAACACCCACCACCACTTCAAACACATAACACTGGCCCGGGCCCAAGCTCTGCAATGTCCCTATTGCTGCCCACTCACTCCTAGCGTCTGCAACGGCCTCTGTTCGGCTACACCGGCGTATCTAATTGCGGCCTAATTGATTCCGTTTAGGAGTGAAACCACTGTGTAGCTGACTAACAAAGCTGGTGATTCTCTCATCCAGGCATCGCCACACTGTGATTGGCAGACAAAATGTGACACACAGGGCGTATGAGGATGAAATCTCAACTGAGGCGTCTGAGATTCTCTCTCTGGTACCCTGATTACAGCTTTGATTCAAAGTTAGCGATTCGATTGGTGAAGGGGCGGTTTTTAAATTGTGCCCTCGTGCACGGTTCATAAAAAGATTGGCCCCTGACCTGTTTTCAGCTCCGCACGGAGAGTGTGCCATCTTCATGTCCAACTCATGGAAGCCATTGGACGATATCAGATGACGTCATCGCGTATGCCGTTTCTTTATGCTCCTGTTGTTGTTTGTTGTTTATTCAAGATGGACACATTTGAGAGTGAGAGCATACAAATTATATATCACCTACCTCCAAACGGCCACTATGCAATTCCATGGCCGTGCGTGGATGGTCCGTGAAATTCACACACTGCACATCACGGCGACTATACTGGAGCCATGAGTATTTTCACCTGTAAAATATGAACAGCCCCCCCCCCCCTCCCCTCCCCCACACCACAATCACCAGCACCAAAGGCTGAGGGTCTCTCCCATCTGAAAATAACAGATCTTTTTTCGTTTTCCTCCCCTTTTAATTTTAGAAACGTCCCATATTATTTTCCCTTGACTCCTACACTAATCATCCTGCGGTGAAGTGTACCATCTCATGCGAGAAGGCAGGCAGGACAAATCCAAGAGCATGACCGCCTCATCTGCTATTCCTTTTGCTGGCGAGTTCCTTTTGGTCTTTGTTAAGGAGACGATGAAACAGGAGAACGGTTATCGCTCTCAGAAGACACGGCAGCTCTTCTTCCGTAATCACGGTTTGTGTCCCTGTACTCCCTGTGAACCTTCTGCCCATCAGTCGGTCCTAAATTCACCCTGCGGTTAAATCGCACCCCCCCCCCCATGCCAGGGGGAGATGCAACTGGGCTGCTGGTGAGTGGGTGGGGCGGAGAGGTGGGAGTGTTGGTAAAGTTAATTAATCATAAGTCTAATGGTGGGACCCCTCTGTGATCTGACCTTAACAAGGAAATAGTCGCACAAATCAGACTTACATTAATATCTAAAGTCTGATGGCAGATGAGCTCAAATCTGGGTTAAAGGTGCGGGTCACTTTCTTTCGTTTCATATTGGTTTCGACCGACATGATGCTGGACTTAGGGATCTGTTAGTGGGGAGTTGGCGAACACAAACAAAGAATCAAAAGAGGGAACCCCTGCTCTGATGAGTCATAGACCATGTCTGAGGATTCAATCTGGGACAGACAAGCACTGTATATATAGGCATTTAGGATTTTCTCTTTTCCTTGCCCTCAAATATCAGATGCCTGTCTACATTGATTCATATGCAGCTTGATTAGTAACGATGGCTGGATGTACAGACTGTGGGGGAAACCGGTGGGACGGATAAGAATGGCAGCATGGAGAGACAAGAGTCTCAGAGAGATTAGAATACATCTCGCTCAGATCTCTCATGCTGCATAGCTCAACTTTGATCAGTCACCCAACATCCCGGAAAAAATCTTTATATATTGACATGAATAATTAACAGTTCCTGTGAAAAGCCGAGAGAGTAGGAGAGAGTGAGAGAAACAGAGAGACAGGAAGGATGCATTTAGAAGGGTTTGGTTTTGGTTTGGTTGAATTTGGTTTGGTTTAGTTTAGTTTAGTTTAATTTGGTTTGGTTTGATTAGATTGGCTTTGGTTTAGTTTGGTTGGATTTGTTTTGGTCACATTTGGTTTTGTTAACATAGATGGACTCGTTGGACTTGGTTATTGTTCTAAAAATAACCCCTAAAAAAAAATTTAACGACTTTTTAGGTTCAGATAGTCAAATTACCCCTGAATGAATATAAATCTGTTTCCACCGCTGTCGTGGATAGCACTTGTTTGTTGATGTGCTTCTCTTAACCTTTGCTTATGAAAGAAAAAGGCACAATGTTAAGAAATGTCTTTCTGTTGCTCTTTGTTGATACAAACAGTGAAAAATAATAAAACCCACTACAAAATGAAAATCTGGTTAAATGTAATAAAAATAGCAGAGGAAATCAATCAATAAAAACAAAGCAAAACAATCAACAAACATAATTCAAGGTATTCCTGGCGATGGATAATTGGAAGAGGTCTCAATTTGATCACGTCATCATCATTCGTTTCCAAGGTTTGTTGTTTTGAGAGAAGACTCCAACCAGTAAAAAGCGTTTTGTTTCTTGTGGTAGTGATTGAGTTCCGTGATTGTTAATAGACGGCACACGCTCTATTACTGATATGCTACTCCATTTGGACACGATATAGCTTACGAAAATTAACGACAGAAGGGAGCCATCATTACTCTTTGGGCATTAGCAACGCAGTACCTTGTCCAACGTTATCGGTCACAGTCAAGAAGAAGACAAGAAATGAATGTCTCCCAAAAGTTTCCGAACCCCCCCACCCCCACACTTAAACGAAATTTAAGTGACGAAATTTGTTGATGTTGCGAAAAGACAGCAACATCCTTCTTTTGGACTTGTCCACATTTATACATCTTCAACTGTAGCTTAGTGGTTTTTCTTTTTTCTTTTAGTGTCAGTCATTTTCAATAGATATAGCCTCTCGTTTGACTTCATATGCCGGGTGCCTAATTGAGACATCAAACCATATCCTAGCATCCCTTTGTGACCAAGGGTGACACTGGAGAACAGTAAGCTGGGGACTGCAGAACATAGAGGTTTGACACTGCTGCTTTTGTCTGAATCAAAAGCTCCTATACTCCAGGTCAAATCATATATCTGAATGGAAGCCAGCGGTGCAGTCTTTTCAAACCCTGGAAACAGCATGATTTTTCACAAAAAGATAGAACCTTGGTGAGAATTATAGGTCCTCTTTCTTTCTTTCTTTCTTTCTTTCTTTCTTTCTTTCTTTCTTTCTTTCTTTCTTTCTTTCTTTCTTTCTTTCTTTCTTTCTTTCTTTCTTTCTTTCTTTCTTTCTTTCTTTCTTTCTTTCTTTCTCTCTCTCTCTCTCTCTCTCTCTCTCTCTCTCTCTCTCTCTCTCTCTCTCTCTCTCTCTCTCTCTCTCTCTCTCTCTCTCTCTCTCTCTCTCTCTCTCTCTCTCTCTCTCTCTCTCTCTCTGAGTGTCTATTGTCTTTTTTTCTGGCACATCAGAGGGAGAGGCAGAGGAGCGAGTATAATAAAAGGCTTGGCTTTTTCTCCTCTGGGCCTGGGAAGTAGATAAGTTGTCATGCTCTGAGTTTGAGCATGATCAAAACCAGAGTCCATCCTAAGGCCACTGGGGAGGCCGGCTCCTAGAAGTAGAGGGATAGAGAGAATGAGAGGGAAATAAAGAAAGAAAGTCAGGGAAGCAGAGAGAAGGAGCCAGGAAAGGATAGCAGCCACTCATTTGGAGAAGGATTCTTTTTTTTGCTGCACTGGGCATTGATTTGGCCATGGCCGTGTTTATGTAGTCAGTTGTACTCGGTTATTACAGAAACAAATATATAGACTTTAGGACAAGCAGGCAAACAGGCTGACGGTTGTACAGAACCCATTGAGGCAGATGGATTGACAAGAAGCAGTGCAGGAAATTCTTATGAGAGGGGGTTTGGATGAGCATGATAGAGAAATTGCATTCACGCTCACACACTCATTCGTTTTATGAACAATGCAGTGGGGATTTTTACAGCATTTACATGCTGATGGATTTTTTACAGTATAGACAAATAAAATGAAACTGCTGCATTGGCTTCCTATAAACAGGACCTTAGTAAGGGGGGGGGGGGGGGGGCTAAGTTGCTGGTTGTCCCTCAGGCACACACACATGCAATCACGCACACACACACACACATGTAGGTAGGCAGGCAGGCTCACACATGCACCCATGCAGGCGGCCATGCACATGCACACACACATGCAGCCATGCACATGCACACACACTTGCAGGCAGACACACACACACACACACATACACAAAAAGGCACATACACACATGCAGCTAGCCATGCACAGGCACGCTCACACTCACACTCACACACACACACACACACACATGCATGCACGCGCACACCACACATACATGCTGAGATGGCGGTGCGCGGCCCTGGAGGTAAGAGGCGAGGTCCCGGTCTGGAGGGTGATTATCCTAAATGCAGAAATGAAAGGATTACAAAGCGACGGTGTAATCCAGCTGTCAATCCCACACCTCATTAGCAAACAAAGGCCTGAGAACCAGAGAGACATGGGGGGAGGGAGAGAGAGAGGACAGGGGGAGAAGGGGGTATAGATATAGAGTAGGAGGGAAGGAGGAGGAGGAGAATGGAGGCGTGAACCAGGAGAAAGTAACAGAAGAATAGAGTGTAGGGGAGGCGAAGTCAAAGTACCAGCCTCCCCAGTATACTCTGCTCCGGGCGCTCTGGGAAGACGTTTTTTTTCTCTTCTTCTTCTTCTTCTTACTGTGCTTTCATCTGCCTCTCCCTCCCCTGCCCTGACTCCCCCTCCCCACACACACTCCCCTCCACCCTCTTCACACCACCACCTCAGCAGAATCTCTCAGCAGAGGCAGATGGAGGCAGCGGCAGCCATGTCAGTCACGTCTCAGCACCCAGCGCTCTGCTTGTAATTCCCTGATTCATTAACAGCCGTGATTTGTTAATTTAATTGTAGGTGCTAGGGCGTGTGTTTTTTTCACCCACTTGCCCCTCTCTCTCTCTCTCTCTCTCTCTTTGTCTTTCTTTCTCTCTCTTTGTCGTTCTCTCTCGCTCTCTCTCTTTCACTCTTCCTCTTGGCGGGCTAATTTGCCCCACAGCTTTTCAGGAAGGGAAATGAAATCTATTGCAGAGGAAGCCTTCAGATGGTTTATTAAGAATTGATTTGCAAGGGGACAGAAAGACGGACCCTGGGGAGAAGGGCGCCGACGTGTCTCCCGGGTACCCCCACGCCCCCACCCCAACACCACCTACTCTTCCTCCTCCTCCAGGTCAGCTGAACTAGAAAGAAAGAGGTGAAGGAATTAAAGAGAGTGAGTGAGAAGTCAGAAGAGACATGAAGACGAGGTTACATTGTGCTGGAGGGGTCCTACGTTGTTTTTCAAGCAGATGCTTTTAATCCAAAGCAAATTCCGACACAGGTCATTGAGGAGCGGGTGTAGGGGGCATCTTGTCCATGGATGCCTACAGGTGGAGTGTGGACACTGGGGGATCAAACCCAGTACCTTGTGGCTGGGAGTCGAACAACCTAGCCACTAGACTATCTGGTTGGTTTTGAGGATGGAACAACACTCAAAATGTGTGTGTGTTGTTGTCATGTGTTCACTTTGCTCATCCGCTGAACTATAACTAGCGGTGATCCCATGTTCTTTACTTCCATTTGGCGGTCCCTAGATCGTAGACTATAGCGAGGTTGGCTGCTGAATCTAAATCCACCGGCCCTTTGCGCATATACAGGAAATGTAATTGGACACATCCAGAACACTAATGATACAACCAAACGGTAATACAAATGAAATGAATGAAAAGGGTCCAGTCGACCCCTGCACTCGCCATACAGAGGCCAGGAGATGCAGAAATATAAAGATAAACGTTCTCGCTCAATGAGACGCTTCCTACTGCGCCGACACCAGACGGTTTAGGTGAGGACGGTTTAGCTTTTTGCTCGTGCGGGAAAGTAGGCCGCTAAACACTGTGGAAAAAAACCAAAGGCGCGCTGAATTTGTATGTTGCGCTCATAGACTTAAAAGGCAGCCATTACCGCATTTCCCTCTGAGCGTGCTGGCTGGGCTGGTCGGCCCGTTCGCAGGCAGCAGGCGCACGGGGTTGGACAGCGTGGTCCGCGCGCGAGATGGCTGACTGATCAGAGACTTCAAAGCTTCAAATCTGGAGCGGTGAGAACACAGAGACGGACCCCCTTCCAGCTAGGTGTGCATCTTATCTCTCCCAGCTTGTCTGCCCCAACCCCCCACCTCTACCTCTGCTGCACCAACAGTTCTTCCCAATTCCCCCTCGTTTACCAGTAAGATAATAAGGCCATGGAGTCTTAGCAAATCTCTGGTCAGGTTTCTTTCTTTCTTTCTCTCTCTCTTTCTTTCTTTCTCTTTCTCTTTCTTTCTCGCTTTCTTACACTTCCCTTTTTTTCTTTCTTTCTCACATTTTTTCTCTCTCAATCTTCTTTCTTTCTACGTTCTCTCTTTCTTCCTTTCCTTATTTAATTGGCTACTCCTGTGTACCACTTCCTCTTGTCACACAGCCATGCGGTTCCTCATTATCACCATTCTTAATTTATGCACACAATTATTCCTGCAGTGTCGACAATCACGCTTTCAGTTTCAACACTGACAGGTCTGCCTGGTGTTTGCCTGTGTGCCTATGCATTTGTTAGTTGCTATTTTCTGTATACCTTAGTGATCTGGCTGGGTTTGAATTAAAATAGAAAGTACTGTACCCTTCATCCGGTGAATGCCTAGAATGAACAGTTGAAAAGGATAAAACAAATACACAGAATAAATATATGTGACAAAAAGTTGAAAGTACAGTATCGGCCAACAACAAACCAGTCAGTATCCATGATGAAAAGCCTTTGCAGAACACAGGCTCGGTAAATAACACATCTCCAGCCAGGCGACAGGTAACATCCATGAACTTAAATACGCTGCCAGTCAGAGAAGCTTTTTATAGCTTCACAGGTAGCATATATTCTCATTGCACATTGCCACCCTATTATACGGTATATGTGACAATAATACATATTTGCATACACACACACACATGCACACACCAAACACCACACACCACAGACACTCTATCTCTCTCCCACGCACATACAGACATTAAAGGCAACCTTTTCCTATTTATGGGATGAGTAAGCTTTGAGCGATTGAATTTTTTCTTCAATTTGCTGGGAGCGATTCGGCCATCACATTAAGACACAGGAATAGATGGTGGGTAGAGCAAATGAAGGGAAATGAAAAGATATATATATATCCAAGCTCCATAGGCCACTTCATAGGGCACTTTAAGGCAACGGTTACACTGAATGACCCCTTCCCTTGAGCGAAAAACTCCTCCATTCGCTTGATGCTTCAGTGGTTGCCCTCTCCCGCTTTGCTCTTCTTATGTAACTGAACATCTCAATGGCTCCACCAGGACCTCCTGGCATCGCTGTACTCCAGGAGAGCACTCACACCGGCGGTGCTGGGTAGGAAAGAGGTGACGGAGCGAACTGTGGAAGGTCCCGCGTTGGCTCGCCAGAGGGCCGCGTGGAGCTGCTGAGTGGGATGAGACGGCCGTCGATCGAGAGAGAGAGAGAGAGAGAGAGAGAGAGAGAGAGAGAGAGAGAGAGAGAGAGAGAGAGAGAGAGAGAGAGAGAGAGAGAGAGAGAGAGAGAGAGAGAGAGAGAGAGAGAGAGAGAGAGAGAGAGAGAGAGAGAGAGAGAGAGAGAGATGTTTTCAGGCACCGTGTTACTTTGATTAGGGTCCGCAGAAAACCTGACAGTAGATGGGTCATAACGACTCACCATGGCTGTATTGTGTCGCTTAACTGATTGAAGATTGACACTGTTGACAGGTCATAGTACAGTTATTGCATGATCATACTGTACACAGTTAATTCAATGGTAAACCTGTTCAAATGTGTCTTATAGTATAATATAAGTATATATGTATATATATGTGTATAATTTCTTGATTGTTTTGCATTTTTCACATAGATTTCATATCATACAGATAATCCACCACATTGGCTGTGGGATAGCACTGCACATCGTTGTTATTTAGAGACCATTCACTTTGAAGACAATTGAGTTAAATGCCATGATGTCACACTGAATACATCTGATCAGGCATATTTAATATTGTTAATCTTGTGTCTTTGGCAACGCTACGCAGTAGGCCATCCATGATCTTGTTTGTATGTGTGCTATATTTGCGTACGTCAGCATCGGAGTGATTTGTCCTGCAGATGCAGACTAATGAATGAGGCTCCGCTTGTGCGCTGATATTAGCCTTGCTAGCAGTTCCTTTGATGTGATTAGCTCCCTGCGCTCTTTTGACAAATTGGCGTGTCCTTTTCTCTCAGCCCCAATCACTTATCTACACCAAGACAAAGAAATCCCCTCTGTTTTACTCACCATTGCGTTTCGATTGGCGTTGCATGTTTGTGTTTGTAAGTGTGCGGGGATTTACCGATACTCGTCATGGTGGGGGGGGGGGGGGGGGGGGGGGGGGGTGTACAGTACACTGTACACGTACAGTGGTTCTCAAAGCAAATAAGTGGTATAAATGAGCTTATTTCTCTCCATGTTTCCAGTTGGCTATGGTCAAGGTGCCGGATTGCAGTTGGCACGAGATCTTCCTTTAAGTGCGTCTTGGCCCACCTGGATGAGACTAAAAGGTACTCCAATGCATCGACAGCCCGCCGTGGGATTGGTCGAGGAGGTCATTGTCTGAAATAGTTTTGCCAACAGCAAACGACATTGACCGAAAGGCCAGCCTTATGACGTGTGGCCAGCCCCACTAGTAAAAAATATTTCTTGAACAATAGTTGGCCAGGCGTTTTCTGTGCTCCTGTTGGTGGGGCAGTGCGTTTTAGCTGGTATCGGTGCCAAACATACTTTATGGAGCACTGGTATTTGGCTCTCCGGTGGTCTGCCTCGAGCAGTTTACAAGGTGAGTATGCAACGTTTTTAATCGTGATAAACTATTCCAGTAACCTCACCAAGAGCACTGGGCGATTTTGATTGCTAACTGTTTATATACTTGTGTCTCTGTTTGCTTCCTTGTTTTTAGAATAATGGTAGAAAATGACCTGTATTGAAAACCAGAAATTAGAACATAGTTTTCTCGAACTCCAATCCTTTGAATAACTGCTTTTCATATGAAATAGGGCTGTCACGATTAGACAACATAATGAACTTGGTCTACTCAGCAAATGATCAACATATTATTGAGAAAATGAGTCAACTTGTATTGCATGTTGAAGCAATACATTAAAACAAAAAGTGATTTATCTTTTCTTGTACTATAATTCTGTTTATTCATTTGACACTTTTTTTTAACGATTCATATTTACAATAATCGTTAGAATTGTTACAATAAAAAAAAATTGACTAGTACTAGACTAGTACTAGACAAGAAGTTGTCATGTCTTTTTTCTAAGGTGCTTTTTCTGCAATAGTTCGCTGTGTCTAGAAATGCATGTACACACACACACATACTCAGGCATGCACGCACATGCGCGCTCATACACACACACACACACACACACACATACATACACAAACACATACACACATGCATGGACGCATGCACAGACACACACACACACACAGACAGACATGTGCACACACACACAAATACAGACAGACACACACACACAGATATACCTGCTCCATCCACCATACACTCTCCCCCCCCCCCCCCCCCCTGACCCCTCCTGCTCTCCTCCTTAAAGTGGAGACTCTTATCATTGATTTTCCCTTCTCTCTCTCCTGTTCTCTCACCGCAGCGCCTCCCAACCCTCTCTCGCCCCTGACACAAACAATGCTGCAGCGCTAAGGCACTCAAGGACAGATTAGATTGTTTAGGGAAGCTCACCCCCAACCCCTTCTCCTATCACCCCGCCACACTTTTGGTTACTTTGATATGGTGTATACAGTGCCACCACCCACACGATTGGTTCCTCTGCCGGGGCTATAATTGTGGTGAGAATGTAGACTAGAAATTGCTCTGGTACCCATTGTTTTGCTGTAGCTAGGGGTGTGTGTGTGTGTGTGTGTGTATGTGTGTGTATATGATCGTGTGCATGTGAATGCGTCTGTGCACACCTGTGTGTGTGTGTGTATAGGTGTGTGTGTATAAGTGTATACTCTTGTATATGTTTGTGTGTGTGTGTACGCGTGACTGAATTTGTATGTGTGTGTGGATGTGTTTGTATATGTGTGCGTGTGTGTTTGTGTTTGTCTATGCATGCGTATATCTTTTTGTTTGTATATATATGGTGTGTGTATGCGAGTGTGTATGCAGGTTTGTATATGTGTGTGTCTAGACATATATATATCTTTGTATGTGTACACGTATGTGTGCGTGCATGTCCGTGCGTGTGACCGTGTGTGCGTGTGGTTCGCAGCGCCCCGCCTGTCTGAGCCGTGGTAATTACCACGCCTCACTGCCTCCATAGAAGTCAATGAAGCCAAACTCATTGTCTCTGGCTACATGGAAGTCAACTATTGTGTGAATCCTCTCGCGACATCACAACCACTGCTAAACCAGCCTCTTTCCTTCTTGATCAGACGCACTGCCTCTCTGCTTGTTCTCGGAGACCCTTCTCTCTCCCGCTCTTTTATCCCCTTGTCTCTTTTGGTTTGGGTGCAAGCAAATGTGTTAATAATGGTGTTGGTTAAGGATTGTGTGTATGGGGGTTAGGGGGTTGGGGCGTGCGCGTATTGAAGTCAAATCACGTACTCCATCCATGCTTATAACACGTAGCACTTTGCTTTGAGAAGGATTGAATTCACTCAAAAAGTTAATACACACTTCTAAAGGAGGGCTATTTCCATTTCCCTCCACGTTGTATTCTTAAAGAGGTTGTCCGAGTCCATCCCTGTCCATTCCGTCCCAAGCCCCACCCTCCCTCTCTTCAGCCTCCACCACGCTCCCTCCCTCAGCCTCCACCATGCTCCCTCCCTCTGCCTCCACCCCGCTCCCTCCCTCTGCCTCCACCCCGCTCCCTCCCTCTGCCTCCCCCATGCTCCCTCCCTCAGCCTCCACCACGCTCCCTCTCTATAGCCTCCACCACACTCCCTCCCTCAGCCTCCACCACGCTCCCTCCCTCAGCCTCCACCACCCTCCCTCCCTACAGCCTCCATCGTGCTCCCTCCCTCAGCCTCCACCACACTCCCTCTCTATAGCCTCCACCACCCTCCCTCCCTACAGCCTCCACCACGCTCCCTCCCTCAGCCTCCACCACCCTCCCTCTCTATAGCCTCCACCACACTCCCTCCCTCAGCCTCCACCACGCTCCCTCCCTCTGCCTCCCCCATGCTCCCTCCCTACAGCATCCACCATGCTCCCTCCCTCAGTCTCCACACCGCTCCCTCCCTCAGCCTCCCTCTCTATAGCCTCCACCACACTCCCTCCCTCAGCCTCCACCACGCTCCCTCCCTCTGCCTCCCCCATGCTCCCTCCCTACAGCATCCACCATGCTCCCTCCCTCAGTCTCCACCACGCTCCCTCCCTCAGCCTCCCTCTCTATAGCCTCCACCACACTCCCTCCCTCAGCCTCCACCACCCTCCCTCCCTACAGCCTCCACCACACTCCCTCCCTCAGCCTCCACCACCCTCCCTCCCTACAGCCTCCACCACACTCCCTCCTTACAGCATCCATCACGCTCTCTCCCTCAGCCTCCCCCACGCTCCCTCCCTACAGCCTCCATCACGCTCTCTCCCTCACGCTCCGTCCCTACATCCTCCCCACGCTCCCTCCCTCAGCCTCCACCACACTCCCTCCCTCAGCCTCCACCACGCTCCCTCCCTCAGCCTCCACCACGCTTCCTCCCGACAGCCGCCACCAAGTTCCTTCCCTTCAGCCTCCCTATCTCCACCTATCGATCAGCCATGCATGAAGACATTGCTTTGCACTGTGCTGAGGCTGCAGCCCCTGTGACTTATTTGAGAGTTGCCAGCCCCCACCCCACCCTGTCATGGTAACCTTCACGACACTCTGGAGGACAGCGCCTTCAACATGGAGGCGCTTCACATGGAAAGAGTGGTGGGTGGGGTGTGTATGTGTGTTTGTGTGTGTAGGGGGTGGGGATGGGGGGGTGGGGGGGGGGGGTAGTAATGAAAAGGAGGTTAGTTGGGTAGATTGTGGCGCCTGATGGGTGGGAGGTTCGGGACCAGAGGCAGATGCTGGATCAGGTCTGAGGAGCAGGTGGAGGTCTGGGTGAGCTAATTGCTCCGTGAGATGGCATTAGAGGAAAATGAACATGTTACTATGGCAACAACGGATGCTGATGAAATAGTGTGTGTGTGTGTGTGTGTGTGTGTGTGTGTGAATTTAAAGGAAGACATTTTCTTAGCAACATAATGTTTTTTTTTATTTTTAAGAAATACATTGAGTTCAACAAAAGGAAAAATACTAATAAAATCAGGCACTGTAGCAAGTGCCCATGGCAGCCGGAAATTAGAAAACATGGAGGATAAGGACAGGGAGCACAATGCAGAGGTCACATACGTGATCCTATTCTTCTGTAAATTGGCTGGAGCCTCGCTACTCCTGCTAAAACAGGAAGTGCACACTTAATTGCAGAGAAGAAATGGGGAGAGAGAGAGAGAAAGAGAAAGGGTGGGGGGGAGAGAGAGAGCGAGAGGGACATGCATACACACACACACACACATAGACTCGCATGCACGCACGCGCGCACACACACACACACACACACACACGCAGACAAAGAAAGAAAGTTGTGTTGGAAGCTGTGTGTCTTTCTGTTTGGGTTTCTGTTGCCATTTTGTAGCAACTTGGTGCTGCCCTCTTCACTGTCCATTTGTGCTCCATTTTATTGTGCTAGAGATGTCATTTGCTGAAACATTAAGGATGTAATAACATTACATTAACCACAATAAGTGACAATGAATCCTCCCATCTATACACAGTCTGGGCAAACTTAATTTTAAATAGCAGTTACTCAGAGCTAGAAAAATGTAACAACGTATATTTAACATTCATTCTATTAAGCACACTTAGTTAGGGAGACTGACATTTTTGAGTAAACTAAATATTAAATTTAAGTTAAAGAAAAACCTGGAAAGGTGGAGAAGAGCGGCAAACGCCGGTTCAAGAGGATGGAGGATTTATGCCATTGTTTCCCGTGCGGATGTGTTTGTTGACAGTGGCCTTTACCAGTAAATGTCACAATGAGCACTCAGGCATCAAGGGCCAGGCCCAGGGCCACGGTGTCCGGGATATCCATGTGCAGAAATATAGAGCATAAAACACCACCAGTGTATCTTATATGAGACAAGCCTGCTGTATGCCTCCATCTCTATAACTTTGGAAAGGCTACAGATAACAGCAAGCCTGGTTGAAAAATAATGGGGACTATTTCAAGGCAATACTTAAGCTGCCCGCAATATTTGAATACGACCGATTTTTGAGTTATTTTTTACTAAGAATCTCACCTCAACACCAAATCTCCTGTATTTGAAGAATAGGCTAAATCAGTGTTAATGCGCGGCTCCATCCCATAATCCACGGGGGCTTTATGCAGCGTTTTAGTTCAGAGGCAGAACAGCCCAAATAAGAAAGGAAGTAGCCAATGAAGTGGCACAATCTCACTGAACAATAATACGGTATAATTATAAATGCAATACAGCCTTTTTCATTTCAACTCATTTCACTTTCAAGAGAAAAAATGCTAACTATTTCATAAAAAATTTAATCATTTTATTTTTTGTCATTTTAATCCAACCATTTCACATCACTGGATCAGCAAATGGGCCGAGTGGGAACGAAGGTTTTTGTTTCCATGTATTTAACAGCCTTAGCTGGCCTTTCACTCATTTTCGCTGCACTGCGGGTCCCTGGGAGAGAGGGCAGGAGGTAGCCTGCTGAACTAGGCCAGTGGAGACGCTGACATTTCAACTCAAAAGGCTAATGGAATGCCTGGATTTTCGTCCAATGCTAGCGTGCTCTTTGTTGTGGCGCTCAGATCAGGGCCTGATTAGCCCGTGCTACTCTCTCTCTCGCTCTCTGACTCTCTCTTTGTCTTCCTCCCTATCTCTTTCTCTCTGACTATCTGGAGCCCATGGAGGACTGTCGATGCTGAACCTGGTGTCTCTTTAATCATTCAAGTGTACTGTTCTCCGCTGAGGCCTGCATGACAGTGGCTGGATTCTGCGTGGTTCCTCTGGTCCTTGCTGGTGGTTTGAGCCAAGGATTCCACTCTGAGTCCCCCACTGGGGGGGGGGGGGGGGGGGGGGGAGAGAGAGGCGAGAGAGAGCGAGAGACGAGAGAGAGAGAGAGAGAGAGAGAGAGAGAGAGAGAGAGAGTCATTTATTCCATTCAAAGGCTCATTAAAGTTGTTGCTTTATCCCTTAGGCTATGCTGTGTAGTGAACAAAAAAATAAACCACAGCTCTAATGATGATAGTGATACCCAGTGGTTTAAGATGTTGGAAGGATCTTTCATCTCATGCCCTCCCCCCCCCCCCCCCCCCTTTTTAGTTTGACCTACTCTCTGACCCTCAGGGCCATGTGCTGCCTACCGGAGCCAGCAGACTCATGTGACGATGCTCTAAGGCTGTCTGAACTTCTGCAGTTGCATAGTATATAGAACCATTTCATGTCTGCGATACTTTGCTATTGAGAAGCATTTTGACACTTCTTCACCACAGGCATGATTCCATGATCGGGAATGTTCTTACATAAGCATATCATACATACTTTCCCTCTGATCTGACTAATGGTAAACATATCAATATTTAGTGTTTTCATATTTGGACTTCAATACCATATTTTGCAGATTTTTGTCAAATGTAAAAGTACACAGATGAACAGCAGCTTACAACTTTTCGAGATGACTGCAGATGGTAGACGACATACAGTCTGACATCCACAGACAAGAGATTCCCAAATTCTATTCCACTATTTTACACTAAGCCGTTCTATTTTACAATAACAAACTCCTCTCTTTCTGCCCTGTTGTCCTCCCTGAATGGATTGAGCCCCTTGGCTAACCCTCAATTGTCCAGCAGACCTGAGGATTTGAACCAAGAAATATTTTGATCACATGACTGTGACAGTCTGTAATCTTTACTAATCCTGAGGGATTTACTGTTCTGTGGTCTGACATGTTTTTGTCTTCTGGTAGAATACACAAATATTTCTTTTTCTGCGACACATGAGCACTTGTCCATAACATAAAACAATGTAAAAAAAATAGAAGAAAGCCAGTAGCTATCTTACTTGAACTTGAGATGAACTCATTAGTTTAAAGGAAAACACAAATTTATCTTAAAGTAGAATGTGTGAGAGAAATAAACGGGCAAGAGAGAGAGTTAGTGAGGGCCATTGAAATAAATAAAACATATTTGTATTTTTATTTCAGACTCGTTTGCGGAAGGGAGAGATTAAGAGGGGTAAGGGAATGCGGGTGGGCATAAGGGTGGGCGTACTTAAGTTTGTTCTAGAAAATAAAAATGTTGAACTGTACGCTGGCATTTTGTACTGCATTATTTTCCAATAGAAATATGTAAGAAAAAAGAAGAATAAATCAATATTTAACGAGTCGAGCGAGAGTGATTAAAAGAGGTTTGTTTTCACTCAAAATATCAGCATAATTAGCGGTGGTAACGTATCATTTACAAATCAGGCCTGACATTTAGGATGGCTGGTGGACTTTAACACAGTCTTCTATTGCGCATAGCATGATTAAAGGATAGGTTGAGAGACCTGCATGTACTTAGAAGGCCTTTTTTCTCACTCGCAGGTGTCACAATCAGTTGTGTAGTGCCAGATGTAACATGAGTCAGAGATGCACTCGAGAAGATACAATCACTAGTGCGTACAGCCAACCACCCCCACGAGCCAACCTTTAATGTCCTCTGAGAGCTCCAATGGAAGTTGAGCACTCAGCATTCCTTTTCCCCCCTTTTTGTTGGTCATTACATGTAGATTTTCATTCATCTTTGATGAGCGAGAGAAACAATAATTATTTCTCCAAATGGGTTGTAATTCCTGACTGCAGCACTCTGGGTTTCGGCTGATAATTGACTCGGTCTTCTTTCTTTTTTTGCGGGGTGAATATGCCCCCAACGGTCAATTGGCCACGCACACACACACGCACACGCACACGCACACACGCACACACGCACACACGCACACACACACACACACACACACACACACACACACACACACACATACATACTCCCTTTTTTTAATTGATGGCGATCAGTGGTGGGTTGGTGAATGCTTAGCACTGGAATACATGTGCTTTACTGCTGTGAGAGAGACATATGCATGCTGTTATACTGTATGTGTAGATAGGCACAAGGGCGATACAATTTTGTAATACAAGAGTATTCTGATTAATGCAAGATGGCATGTCATCTGTTATACATACAGTACACCTGTAGTGCTTCATTCCTTTAAAATGATTAAAGATACAACATCCAGTTATTGGTCTGGTTGAAGTTGAGTGACAATATTCATTGATATTTTTTTCAGCATCTCAATGTGGGCTTTATAGACATTTCTTAGACAGTTAGACATTTCTATATGGCTGGGAGATAATTTTCAGTGGAAAAATCTTTAGTGACTCGGACTATAAAAACCAGGTCACTGACACAGATAAATTATACAAGGTGACGCACACTTGGTATGCACAGTAATGCCCAATAGATCATAAATAAGGGTATTTTCACTGGCAATTTGGTGTGATTTTATTGGCAGGGTGAGTTGTGTAAGTGGGTTTGCTGTTTCTGCGTATTGTCAGGTAGTAAGTGATTGACAACATAAAAACGATAGTATCTCTAAAGTCCACATGAATGGTTGTCTATACTACTCTGTATACAATATAACAGTCCTTACTTACCTGTAATAATGTCCTGTTAATTAGTAACAATTCAGCGTGAAATTTTTGCTTTTGCTTATGATGTTTTTTATAATCCAAGCTGCACTGTAATTTCTGTCACATTGTTATTCCTGTGTGTTTCGTCCAATAAAAGTATAAACAATGAGAAAAAAGAGAAATGTAATGTCCTTAATGTTCTTAAATTAAAATAAATTAAATAAATTAAAATACTGGCAAGAATAGTTCCTAATCACCGGATCTAAGTGCAGGAGCTTGTTGAGTGTTTATGTTTGTAATCCCCTGCTTCCCCTCCAAGGAAGGATGGGCAAGGTGAAGTGTGTGTGTGTGTGTGTGTGTGTGTGTGTGTGTGTGTGTGTGTCTGTGTGTGTCTGTGTGTGTGTGTCTGTCTGTGTTCGTGTGTGTGTACATGCTAATATATAAAAATTTCCCTCAGGGCAATCCAGTTAGCCTACCTCTGTTAGCAAAACTGAGGCTTTCTTCTAATGGTTTGATAGATGATGGAATCTCTCCTGGCACCGAGCAACATTTTGACCAAAAGCCGGCTCTGACTGACAGTTCTATATATATTTTTTACTATATATATATAGAGAGAGAGAGAGAGAGAGAGAGAGAGAGAGAGAGAGAGAGAGAGAGAGAGAGAGAGAGAGAGAGAGAGAGAGAGAGAGAGAGAGAGAGAGAGAGAGAGAGAGAGAGAGAGAGAGAGAGAGAGAGAGAGAGAGAGAGAGAGAGAGAGAGAGAGAGAGAGAGAGAGAGAGAGAGACTTGAGGCGACACTTAAAGTGCATCACCCTCAAAACCATTAACCTCTGAACCCTAGTCCATAGTTTCTCTGTAATGCACCGGGATCCTCAGCGACAATAACTGAAATGGTCAAGGGTGTGTTGTAATTTTTAAAGTTTCCTAGATGTGGCACGTGAGGGTAAATGTGACCTACGTCTTCAAGACCGGTGCCTCCATGTTGGGGAAAAATCATCAAATAGTTTTCACATTTTGCATTATATCATAGAGTTCAGACCTAAAGTCTGTCAAAGACATTCTGACGCCAGGGCCAATTTATTCAGTTTTGGAAAAAAGGAAAGAAATACAATTGAAATAGTTTTCTGTACTTAACCATTCAAATGGAAGTCACAGTGCAGTGGGGTTTTGTATGCCTCATCATGCAATTCTATGATTTAAGTTTAAGCGAGACGTATTGGAACAGAGAAAGCCTCAGTATTAGCCATGCGATTAGTATGCACCTCATGCTCTCTGGCTGTCTACATCAAACTGAATAATTATCAAATTTGGATTTGACCGGAGTTCACGATTGATTGCATTTTAAATGCGGATAACTAACCTTTATATTAAATCAAATGGTTATATTTTTCCATGTCCAGGTTTTCAGCCTGTTTTGTTCACGTCATGGATTATGTGTTCCTGTTTCTCAGTAAATCCTTCTGCTACATATTTATGACTACTGCAGCATCCTCCCCATTCACCAGGGTGTGTGTGTGTGTTTCTTTTAATACATGGCTTTCAGCTGATCACGTACAGGTCCAGTGCAGTGAGGGGGTTGTACACTTTTCAAACACACATTGAAAGCCAGCAATCATGGTAAATGTAGGTAGAAGGTATTTTTTAAGACACGGAGCAGAAGTTTCATCTCACTCTGTCATTTTTCCATGTAAAATATACTTTAGGTGTTAACGTTTGCGTCATTCTCACCATGGATACTATCGAAAAAACTGCTGGGGCGTCGGTTATGCACTCCTGCAATGATAACACACTGAATGACAAATATACATGCATCCAATGCTCTGTCCCACCTTCACATTGTTTTACTTGGAGATGCAGAGTTTTATAAACCCTACAATGTAATGATATAGCAGAACTACATTCCTGAGGCATACAGTTTTCAGTACAAGGATACATCAACTGAAACTTTTGAAATATATAAAAAAGAAAACAAAATAATAATCTAAAATGTATTGAGATGCTAACGTCCTGCAAAGCAATATTTGATCCGTTTCAGAAGATCTCTATGTTATTAAACAGAACACGAATTAGCTGGAAATGACATGAAATGGCCGTTTGCATTCATGGCATCAATCAAAAACTACTGTACTGAACTCTACGGTTTACAAAACCACATGTCGCCATGCTGTGAACACAAAGGCTTTCCAATACTGTATTTTCTTCTGTCAGCAATTACAAGATCTTGCTATAAGAATAAAAAACAAACTTCAACACAGTATGGCTAAATTAGAGCTCACTAAACGAGAGGGTGATTTCATCTCTTGCTTGCCTGATCTGCCAACGGGTTTATATGCATATAGGAGGAAGAGACACCATCCACAAACGTGTTGTAGTGTGTTGCACTAGGGGAGTCTAATTGCTTAAATAACAAGGATCCACATAGTTTTTCTTTTATTTGTAGATGTTTTCGTCAATTCCACATTAGTATACACAGCCCAGGGACGTTCCGACTATACGGGTTCACCTCAAAGTCAACCTTTCTAACCATTGGTTGTTGTGATGAACCTGTACTTCCTCATTAACTACGTCTCCAACATTTTCCATCATGTCGTAATCAGCGAAGGGCCTTAATGCCTTAATACCTATAGCAAAGCCCTAGTGGCTCCATTCTAGACATATGGAGTTCCACAGTAACCAGCATCCTAATGAGAGGGGTCTTTTGTGCAGTTTCTTGAAAGCAAGCAGGAGACAAGGGAAAACAGATGATGTATATTCTGCTCCATCTTAACTGAGGCATTTCGGAGAACCTGATAATCTCTTTAGTCGCAAGGAGGAGATCAAAAGGATGAAAAATGCCTTAGGGGTCGGGGGGTTGTGGTTTGCTATCTATCCATCTATTTATCTCTCTTCCTTCTCTCCGTCGGTGGGTCTATCTCTGCATATTCTACCCGTCCCGCCTGGCCCTATCTGCCCATCCATCACATTGGCGTGTCCAACTGTATTCAGGTTGCTCCACTGCTCCTTTGTCTTTCCATTTCCTCTAGTTATTTTCCTCTCGTCTTCAATCTCCTATCTGCTTCATGCAGTGGCCCTCGGGGCCTTGTTGTCTATCAGCATAGATTTCACACTCGTATTATTACTGGGGTCTCCATAACACCCTCCACCTCACACTGCAATCTGATATCTCTCTGTCTCTCTTTTTCTCTATCCCTTCCATCTGTCTCTCTTTCCCTCTCTTCCTCTCCCTCCCTCTTCTCTTTATTTTCCCCCCTCTCTCTTTCCCTCTCTCTTGCTCTCTCCCCCCTTACCTCACTCTATCCTCTCTCTCCAGTTCTTTTTGGCATGCTCTCTCCCTTTGATGTCGGTGTCTATCTTCCCAGGACAGCCCTTTCTGGTCTGATGGGACATCCCATCATATACATCACATACTGTGGGTGGTGAAAATATAGAGATGCTAGCATATATATGTCTTAGCCATAAGGGATCCCTCTCTTTCTTTCTTTCTTTCTTTCTTTCTTTCTTTCTTTCTTTCTTTCTTTCTTTCTTTCTTTCTTTCTTTCTTTCTTTCTTTCTTTTCTTTCTTTCTTTCTTTCTTTCTTTCTTTCTTTCTTTCTTTCTTTCTTTCTTTCTTTCTTTCTTTCTTTCTTTCTTTCTTTCTTTCTTTCTTTCTTTCTTTCTTTCTTTCTTTCTTTCTTTCTTTCTTTCTTTCTTTCTTTCTTTCTTTCTTTCTTTCTTTCTTTCTTTCTCTCGTGCTCTCTCTCTCTCTCTCTCTCTCTCTCTCTCTTTCTTTCTCTCTCTTTCTTTCTCTCTCTTTCTTTCTCTCTCTTTCTTTCTCTCTCTCTCTCTCTCTCTCTCTCTCTCTCTCTCTCTCTCTCTCTCTCTCTCTCTCTCTCTCTCTCGATGTTAGCCTTAAATGATTCCTCTCTATGTCTCCCGAAGTACAACAATCCACCAGTGGGCGGCGATGGGAGGTCACACCCTCAGTGTCTTGTTTGACAAAGTAGTAGAAAGGAGCAAGAAGAACTAGGACTGCAAGCAGTCACACAAGGTATTCACAGCCCACACACTGCCTATCCCAGCAGCCACCCTTGTCAAGCGAATCAATGTCATTACTCATCACCGCCATGTCTCACAAAACGTTCAGTCGAGGTCAGACTCGAACCGGTGACCCAATGTCCATGTGGCCAACGCTATACCACTACACTAAATGGACATGTTTATTGCCAGGGGCAAATTACAATATATTTTGAGAAGGAGCAGTCTTCCATACGTGGCAGACATAGTGAGCTTGGTAGGTATTGTAAAATGGCATTTGTATGCCTTTATAAACCGGTTTCCCGGAA
>JACYXH010000175.1:6827500-6852500 GCA_026745465.1 Lota lota | reverse complement strand
AGAGGAAGGAGGAGGGAGAAGGGGTGTGTGTTTCTTTCTAGCCCTCTTGCTCTCTCTTTATCTCTCTGTCTTGGTTTTGCTCTCACCCTCCCTTTCTCTCTCTCTTTCCCTGTTTCTCTCTCTTTCGGTTTTGCGCCGTCTCTCTCTGTCTCGCTCTCTCCCTCTCTCTCTCTGTCTCTTACTCAATCGCTGTCTCTCTCTCTTTCTGTCTTGCTCTCTCTGTCTTTCTATCTCATTCCCTTCTTCTCTCTCTCTGTCTCTGTCTCAGTCTCTCTCTCCTTCCCACTCTCTCTGTCTCTGTCTCAGTCTCTCTCTCCATCCCACTCTCTCGGTCTCTGTCTCACTGACAGGAGCGGTCTGCAGGGGTCCTGTTTCTTCAGTGTGGGGGTAAGTGAGGCTGCAGAGAGGAGCCGGCTAGGCACTGCGGCTTTTTAGCAAGAAGAAAAGGGGGCAGTTAACATTCACACATACGGTTTGACACAAGCGTATAAAAGGTGCCTACCTGCATATATATGTATATATATATGAATATATATATGTATATATGTATGTATATGTATATATGTGTATATATGTATGTATATAAACATATATAAACATACATATATATGTATGTATATATATGTATGTATACATACTGTATATATATATATGTATATATATATGTATGTGAAATATTGTTTTTTTAAACTGTGGACTTACGTGAAGCACTGACCTTCAGGTTGCCTCGAATCTCTTAACGTAAAGAAAACGATTACAGAGTGATTTCCAGTGGGGAGGGGGGGCGGGGGAATGAACCCGTTGATGCATAGCAATGATTTCATTTAACATTTGAAGAACAGGTCTCAGAGAGTTGCTGTGGGCAGGGGGGAGGGTTGCGAGACGGAAGTGGGTGGGAGGGGGGAGAGGTGGTAGATGGGGGGGGGGGGGGGCGGTAGATGGGGCTTGGGGGACTCATGCTGTTGTCAGCAGTTTGTATTGAATGGAGTGAGAATGAAAGATAAGCCGGGAGCCATCAATTCATTTCTCATTTTCACACATTACTCATTTTTTGCCTTCTCCTCACTTATCTTTTATTAACTCTGGTCCATCCATTTCTTCTTTAATCTCTCTTTCTCCCTCTCTCTCCCCCTCTCTTGCTCTCTCTCTTTCTCTCTCTCTCTCTCTCTCTCTCGCTCTCGCTCTCGCTCTCGCTCTCTCTCTCTCTCTGTCTTACTAGACACGGAAGTAGGTTTATATTTTAATTTAACAATGATTGTTCTGTATCCGGCAGACCAAGCCATTCAAACAAAGCCATTGAGATTGGTATAGGATTGAGTGTGCGAGCGTGAGTGTATGTGTGTCTGTGTGCATGTTCATGTGTGCATGCGCATGCATGTGTGTGTGAAAGCGTGCATTTGTGTGTGTGCGTATGGCATGTGTGTGTGGTTGCACATGCTTGCATGTGGCTGTATTTGTTTGTGTGCGCGCTTGTGCGTGTGCGCGCGTTGGTGTGTGTGTATGTGCGCATGTATGTGTGTCGTGCATGTGTGTGTAGTGTGGGTGTGTGTGTGTTTGAATGTTTAGGTGCATGTGTGTGTATGTGTGTTCAATGAAGTCAAAGAGGCCAAAGTCACGTAGTGGCAGTCTTGATTTTTGTCTTGCTCCATCAGCAGGGATTTATTACTGTCGTGGCGGAGATGCTTCCCAGTGATTTCTGCAACATGAAGAGTTAAGACGGCCTTTCCACTCAGTCGTACTAATCCTATTACCGCAGAGTGCTGCTCTTACTGGGTTCCAACCCCACTTTTATTGGAAATCCTTCGCTGTCATGAAGCCTTTTAGCCTGTTGACTGGGCTGTTGCGCCCGTAAATTCCCCTCAAATTATTTTTCGGAACCAATCTGCATGTTCAGTGACTAACAGCCCTGCCTGCCACCTGCGTGTGTACCCATCGATTGGTCGATGAGCGGTGCATTTTCAACCGATTCCACCGTCTGCAATGTTTGTTTTTCTCGCTTTGCCCCTAAACCAATACTCACCGGTTTCATTAGTAATCACACACCAAAAAACAACTAAAAGTCAGAGCGGTAGAAAGCGAGGGGACAAACCGTTCCGGCTCTAATGTCTCTAATTTCCTCCTTAGACGCATCTCTAAATGCCCGTGCTTTGTCACTGCCAACTGTGGCCGCGCACAACAGATTCACTGCTTCTCCTCCCCGCGCCGCGTCCTGCTCCCTCACCAATTCCTCTCATTTCCGCCTCCTCCCCTCCGCTCTGTGCTGCCCGCCATACCCCCAGTCCTGCTCCCCTCCCCCCCCAGCCTTCCTTTCTCTGCTCTGAATTCTGGGATTGTCGTGTCTCTCCGGTGGAGAGTGATTGTGCCTGTGGCAGGGAGGTCAATTGGAAGAAATTGCGTTGCAGCCACCGTGGAGCTGAGGCGAGGGGGAACAAACTGGGTATTAGCCCAATCCATGTAGGCTGGCGTGTTTACACCATCTATTCTCACAGCCCCCTTCCCCCCTCCCCCCTTCTGCTACGGCTACCGCTACCACTACCCCCCATTCTCACGCGCGCACGCCCACGCGTGCACGCAAGCACGCACATACACGGAAATACACACACATACATACACCACAATGTAAACATGTGTTTATACACACACACACACACACACACACACACACACACACACACACACACCCACCTTGTTGCTCTAGCTTCTCCATATAGACCCTATAACCATAGCTTATACTCTATTTACAAAACACAGCAATACATAGAGGTATTGCCATGTATTCCTAACGCAGGGAGCAAGCAAGCACAGTTTGATTTTCAAATCAGCATTTTCCACTCTATCCTTTGCTACTGTGTCCCGAAAGTCTCACTAACACCAAGATGTGGTGTATTCAGAGCACACAGTGCAGGCAGCCTGTGAGCTATAGCTAGGATTTACGTAACTGCACTTTTTAGTTTTTTCTGCCAGTGAAATCCCATGTGAGTGTGTGTATGTATGTGAGTTTATTTGCCTCTGTGTGAAGGTGTGTGTGTGTATGTGTGTGTGTGTGTGTGTGTGTGTGTGTGTGTGTGTGTGTATGAGTGTGATTGTGTGTTGTGAGAGGTCCCATGTTGAAACGGATTTCAGCACTACTTTTTCCCAGTGTCTCCTTTTTGTGACCATGGGCCCAGACACCAATGGTGATATCAAAGATCTGTTGTGTGCATGTGTGATGTGTGGTGCTGATGTGAAAAAGGACCCCCCCCCCCTAAAATATCCTCACAGATTCTTCCAGTGAGTGTTCGTTCTGGCTAATATGGTTGAGTAAATAGTCGAAGAAAACATTGAAGGGTCAGCCAGTTGAATCACAGCTCAGCGGAGCACATTCGTAGCCCAAACTGAGTGTCGATAAAACACGCTTTCCGAACTATTGCATGTGATTCACTGCCTCATTTCTCTTCTCAATTGCAACTGGACGCGGGGCTCATCCTACGATGAACGCAATCTGTTTGTTCCCAGCACATGCTGATGGCGGTTGGCATCGGAAATACGAACCATTCCTTGTTTTGACAATTAATAAAAGGGCCCACGCAGATACCAGATTTGGCCGTGCATATTTAATGGTGACAAAGTGGGCGCTTGAGACAATGAGGGTGGTAAAAAGTTGGTTTATACAACTTGGCGTGTAATTCATAAACTTTGATAGTAATTGCTAGTCATCGCCTCTCTCTCGCTCTCTCTCGCTGGGTCTCCTTCTCGTTTGCACTAATTGCCTCTCCATGTCGAACAGAGCCTTTGCTGAAGTGACACTTCACATATTGTTACACAATGTATGTCTGTAATGTACCTACGCAAATTGGATTTCTTATTGTGTGCTGCAATCTGCCCAGGCGATAACTTACATGCAGGGATGATCTGTCGATGGATCATTGCAACATGGACCTTCATTTAAATTTTATTACGGAGATCTGGTGGTGGTGGTGGTGGTGGTGGGGATGAGATGAGTGACCTTTTACTGGTCTTGTCCAGCCTTCATTCCTCTGAGACCTGACAGAGGAAAACATGGGTCTCGACTGTATAACAGCAATGCTGCACATCCGCGGTCGGTGCACTAGATGCTTCTATAGCTATTTCTTCATTTCACACTTGCTTGTATCCGAAATGACTTTCAGTGAATTCAGACACGTCATTAAATGAGTAGGTATAGTGCTTAGGCATCTTGCTCAAGGGTGCCTATGGGTTGTTAGGTATCCTTCAGTGAAATTATGTCACTGAATTGGCCTGGCTCTCTCTCTGGCCATAAATAGGCCAGCTGCATTATGTTCTGTAGAGCCCTATCCCACAAGCAACGTTAACAACAAGATGGATGGAATGATTAAATAACCTCAATGTAATGTATATCCTTGATATATATTACATGGAGTTTTATATATATATATATATATATATATATATATATATATATATATATATATATATATTTATTTTGTTATATGCAATTGATTGCCTTGTTACTCGGCATCTCTGTTTTACTTGGACATTTACTCATTCTCTCTCTCTATCTCTCTCTCTCCCTCTCTCTCTCTCCCTCTCTCGCCCCCTCACCCACTTAGTCGCTTTTCCTTCCCTCCGGTTGGAGGAAGTAAATAACTATTGATTTGGGCCAGCTGAAGCATTCTAGCTAGGCCACTGGGCACAAACTGCTCTCCTGTTTTTCGCACCCACTGATATTGAGAGTGGTCACACTGCAATGGACACACTGGTCACTGTCCACTGCATGTTGATGGTAGAAGTATGTGTCCCTGGAGTTAAATCTCAGGGACTACACATGATCTCTTCTAGATTCAGATCACAGCTTTTTTATGCTTTTCTTTCAAGTAGTCTGTTCATTATTTTTCCCGTTCATGTGTTCAAAACCCTTATGTCTTTGGAGTAAGCTTGTAACCCTCTTGGTAGACAGATGGATGGATGGATACGTTGATAGATGGGTAGATGGATAGATAGATAGATAGACAGATATACAAATGCATACAAGGGTAGATAGAAATATAGATGGATAAATACATTGCTAGATAGATCAGACAATCTGATTCCACATTGTCTTCTGTCACGTCTGCTATTTACCTCTCAATAATATATTTTCTTTTTTTTACTCTTTAACTCTATGTGCATTTCTGGGTATAAGTGTTAGGGTATTTGTTGCTGATGCACATAATTGCTGTTAAAATGACGCCCAGCTACTCCACATGTGTTCCTGTTTATCTTGCCCGCATGAGGCCAGGCCTTAATCCAATCCGCGGCCGCCCCGGTTAGCCACACGTAGCTAATGGCTGCACCGGGTCCTGATATTGCCTTGCGCTACCACGCCGCCTCACCACGGCTGGTGAGCAGACACGCTCCTAGGAAGGTTTCACTGTGGTCGGGGTGTTTTATTGTCTCTCTCTGCAGAGTGGCGTGTCCACACCGTGTTGGCAGTGTTTCGGCTTGTGGGCCCGCAGGAGGTTAAAAAGTGGTGACAGAGAGCCAGATGTGGCCTGTTACGCTGGGGAAATATAGGCGGCCACAAAGATGCCAGCTTCATTAGGTTTCTCATTTAATTTTTAATCAGGCTGTCCGGCAGTGTAGAGGTGAGCTAAAATAACAGTGTGTTATTTATAGAGACCTCAACTGTCTTCTCAGATCTGGCTGCCTTAGTTACAGAGGGAGGTGGAGACGCTGTAAAGAGGGAAATAAAGAGAAAATAATTCTAAGTACTTTTACCCCCAATTAGAGGAGTGTTTAAGAAAATAATGGATCCACAATTATGAAAGGCAAAGGCATGCATTGATTTGTTTTTCCACATACTGTTACTATGATGTCAATCCTAGAGATATTTGATTGGCTCATGGGTAACAGCCAATCACTACACTGTGTGTTGTTTGCTTCAGAATGGCTTCACGAAGACGGCATGCCATCACAAACCACTGTGACCCAACCGTCAAAGGCTGTGTCATTTTATCCCACATATTCATTCCTCTATGGGCAGAGTTTAAGGGTTGAAGAGCTGGTAGAAATGGAGGGGCAAAACCATTTACTCCATATATTCTTATTGAGGAAGAAATCCATAAGCATTTTTATGGAGCAAACATTCTTTCACCATCTACCTGGGTTAAATGCTCTGGGAATCTGTTTGACCCCAACAGATCCTGCAGCTTGTCAGAGTCAAGCTGCAGGATCTGATGTCAGACGCCAGAACAGGGGGTGGGGTCACAGCATATAGAGACACTGACGCAATGCCACCAGCACCACCCATCTACGGTGTTATCCTAGAGTTGCTAACTCTGTCTGTGGCTAAGAGTGATATTGTGCTCTGAAAGGCATTGCGGTCTCTCTGTAAGCGCGTTGCAGCGATGCTGCCTTGTCTGCTGACTTGTGTGTCTGTGGTGATCGCGGTGTGTGAGAAGACGAGAGCTGGCAGGTGTTATCAGCAGCAGCAGAAGGGTGATGGGGCTGAAAGTAATGGGGGGGGGGGGCAGGGGGGGGGGGGGGGGGGGAGGGGGCTGGTCAGGGACACAGTGACACGGCAGATGAAGCGTGCATATTTGTATTCAGAATTTATGATGAAAGCCGGTCATATTTTGTATTTGAGTTTCTATTCTTTTCACCGTGATGCATGCTTGTGGGTATGTAAGCATGTGTGCATATCACACACATTTTTAATAGTAATGCGCGCCGAGGATGGATGTCTGGGGGAGGGCCGCGGCACCGCGAGGTGTGTGTTCCTCATGTCGGAGGTGCCCAGAGCGAGTAGGGAGGGGAGGGGAGGGGAGTGGGAGACTGAGTGATGCCCAGACTGCCAGCAAGCTTCCAGCTGACAAACACCAGCGTATTTCACAAACAAGCAATGGTTGGCTTCGTAGGCTCGGGCCTCGGCTCCATGCCTCGGATCAACAATATTAATGCACTTCAAATATTTGTCTGTTCCTTCGTTACCATGCTCGCCCGGCCAGCGAACCCACCACGACCCTGCTGAGATGAAGACATCGGGGGCCATGGCTATGGCCATGGCCTGTGTGTGTGTGTGTGTGTGTGTGCGCGTGTGTGTGTGTGTTTGTGCCTGCCTGCCTGTGTGTGTCTGGGTTATATGCAGTTATTAATACCTTGGATTTATTTTTGCTGAAAAATAATAGTGTCCATTGTGGATTTGTATTTTCTATTCTCACAGACATCCATGGCTATATTTTCTGTTGCTGGTTCATTCACATTGCTGCATTGTATTGCAGTGCACTTTATTTTTTATATAGATATAACATTTATTTTTAGCTGAGTAATGGTGGCAAAAACTCGCCTCTTCCTGAAGCCAAAGATAAAGTGGTGAAGAGAGAAGAGCAGTGCAGAGGTAGAATCCAAATTTGAGACTCTCTTAACAATTTTCAATCCTAGCCCTCTTTTTCCTTGCTGTTCTCCTCGTTGATGGACCATCTAGTGTGTGTTGCTTATAGACCACATCTTGCACTATGTCCTTTGCAGGGTAAGCCCAATTCAGTCTTGGCGACAGGGCCTTGGCAACCGGCCCTATATGGGCTACCTGTTTATAGGAACAAAACGCGCTGAATGTGAACCAAGAGTTTTTTTTTATACCAGGCCTGTGGTGGAGCCCCTGGGGGCGGTCACCTTGCATTGTGTTGTGAGTAAACATGCTTCATCCATGCTTCCCGCCTCACTGTAATTACAGTGTGACAGTATGGGAGTTTTTCAGAACCGTTTTTCTTTTCTTTTTTCAGCAGGGATTCATGGGAACTGTTTTGCACTGTGAGGGTTTGATAAAGGAAGTGACATGACCACTTCCTCTTGGGGCAGTCGGGGACATGTGGTGAGGATTGTGTTTCTCTTTCTCTCTGTTCCTTTTTCCCATGCTTTGTTACACTGGGAGAAGTCCTGGAAGAATGTAATGTTGTATTCTGGCCCTGAGAGAGGCTTTAGCCTGAAACTGCGTTTTGGCTTTTTTAGTTATACGTCTTTGGATGTAATCACTCTAGAGAGAGGGGACATGGAAACATTGAAGAGAGAGAGAGAGAGAGAGAGAGAGAGAGAGAGAGAGAGAGAGAGAGAGAGAGAGAGAGAGAGAGAGAGAGAGAGAGAGAGAGAGAGAGAGAGAGAGAGAGAGAGAGAGAGAGAGAGAGAGAGAGAGAGAGAGAGAGAGAACTGTCTAGGGTTGCTATCTCAAGGTCTTGACGTTCATACTTTTGCCTCCCGTACAGAACAAGGTAAATTCAATTATGGGAGCTTCATTGGACCCCTTTGTAGCACAGTTGGGTTTGGAAATTGGTTACAGTCGATGCAATCAATATAAAGTGGCGGGATAGTTTTCCTTCCAATTTAATGGTGTAAATGTAATTTCCACACTTTAAAAGAGGCATGGGGTTCTGCATGGAGACATATCTATTATATGAATTCGTTATTTGTAAAAGAAATGCAGCATGGAATTGAAATAATAACTGCTGGGGGTCGTCCGAAAATTACACCGTCTGTGACACAGTAATCACACTCATTTACTTTTCTTGATTTTGCTATGTTTACAATGTAGGACGCATTGCATTTTAATCCAAAACATATTCACACAGAGCTCCATAGTTTTGCTATTAATTAAACATGGAGTTGAAGGACCAGCTGACCTCTTGTTGTGAAATTCAAACACAAAAATTCAAACACGAAACGCAAATGTTTAGCATCGCAAAAGCAAGTTCAACATAAACAGAACAAATTATAGCCGTAAATGGTTGTCAGTTGTCGTTGAAATGAATAACCCCAAAACAAAAACAATACCATTTTAAAATGTTACCCACATGTTTGACCTCTGAGTACTTGGTTGTGTGAAGTGCTGAGCTGACTGACTGCAGAAAATACATCATCCAAATTACTGCCTCTGATTCATTTATGTTCTTCGCAGAAATGTCTCGGCAAAACGAAAGGCAGAAAAGTGAAATGGAAAAAGGGAGATAGAGATACGGAGCACAAGCAGACCTTGAATACACAGTCAACAGAAAGGCTTTCAATTCTGACTGACTTTAGTGCAGTTTGGATACAAGGTAGCCACATGCCCACATACACACACACACACACACACACACACACACACGAACATGTACATGCGCGTGCACAGCTGCGGAGCTGTTTTACATCATGGTAAAGGCTTGTGGCAGGTAGTGGAAGAAAGTGGCGGCGATGAGAAGAAACAGGAGATGCTAATGAAGTATGAAGGGCTGAGACATCGTTGCATGGTTTCTGCCAAGCCCCCCCACCTGCCCTGGAGACACAGTGGGGGGGGGGGGGGGGGGGGGGGGGGGGGGGGGAAGCTAGGTCACTCAGGGGGAGAGGAAGCCACTGCTAACACAGAAGCAAATCATCAGAATATGACTCAAGCATGAACGGTGTGGCTAATAGTTTTGTAGTCTTTTTCTGTTGTGTATGTGTGTGCTGTCTTTAGCCTAATGGGAAAGTTTCTGTGTCTTATGCCTGTTTTCGTTTCTATATTTCTTTCATTCCGTTAGCCCTTTGGTACCTGGCACTTTCTGGAACTGCATTAAAATGTCTCCGCAAAAATGTCAAAGCTATTACTGCATTGTCGCACAGTCGGCTTGTCTGTCTATAATTTTCATAACTGTGTTGAAATTCACACACACACACACACTCCCACACACACACACACACACACACTCCCACACACAAACATAGACACACACACACACACACACACACACACACACTTAACAATTCTTTGCCATGCTTTGACCTGTCATTCAAGCACAATAGTTCTGAAAGTCGCGACAACTCATCCACTTAGTTTAGAGTTTGAACGTCTGAGCTGACTTAAACAGGAAGTGAGAGCATTTAGCTGGCATGAATCATTCAGGATCACTGCCTCTTACTTCCTGTGTCAGGTGCATGACAAATCCTGGCCCAAGAGCTGAATAGCAGGGGGCATTCTAGGAAAACGGAAATGCCTATTGTAGATGTGTGTGTGTGTGTCTTTTTGTGTTCATGGTGGTGTTTTATGTGGATGATGATGTACCCACCAGAAGGGTACCCTTATATTGTTATGCACTGTTGAGCACAGATCTGTTGTCATGGCTCTGTCTCCAACATGCCCCAAACATGTCAGGAGCCCTTCGCTCTCCTGTCATCCTGTCACCGGCACGCCGCCCTTCCCCTGATGTCTCTGCTTGACTTTTAAATCAGGACTTGTCCTCGTGACTCAGGTCCCTCACAAGTGGACCCATCATATAGCCCGGCATGCAAACTCTTAATACGCGTCCAAGCGCACATCAATGTCTAGGATTGCAACAAATACTCGGATCTAGTGTTTATTTTCTTGTTGTTATCTCCAGAGCCATGCATGTGTCTTGTTGGAGGCCTCCTGTCCCTATAAGAGACCCGGGCTGTTGTGCTGCTTTCCCACAGGGGAAGCAGTGTGAACACATCATGGGAAAATGGCCCAGGCAAGCAGAAAAAATACAAATTGTATCCCAGGCGCAGCAACAAAACTTAACGTGTGTGTGTGTAGTTGTGCAAATATATATTAATACACATATTAATTATATAGATACATACATAATCTGTGTGTGTGTGTGTCAGTGAAAGACATAGGCCCAGGGTAAGATTAAGGAATAATTAAGTTTATCAAAGCACTGCAGACTTTCTCTCTCTCGCTCTCTCGCTCTGTTTCTCTCATCTATCTTCTATGGAAGCTATGGCTAGCGAATGTACTGCAAGGGAAGGTACTGTTAGGGAAGCTACGGCTAGGGAAGCTATGGATATAGATATTGCTAGGGGAGCTAAGGGGGAAGCTTGGTGGCTACTGCTAAGGACGCTACTGCTAGGATAGGTTATGTTGCTGCTTAAGTAATGCTAATTTGACTGTACTGCAGCCTGCAGCGGCAGCAGCTAGTTGAATCTCATCGATGGTAACTGTTGGCTAGAGAACCAATATTGACTGTTATGCCTCAGCTATCTCATGACAGCTCCATCGATATGCTTTTGTGTGGGGCTTGCTGCTGTACGGCGGAGAGAGAGATGAAGCAGGAGAGAGGAAATATACAGAGCAAGCAGGAGAGAAACCATAAGTCACACAGAGAGAGAGAGAGGGAGAAATGGGTCTTTTTTATTTGGTGTATTTTTTTGCTGAGCATAATGGGAGTCTTTATAATGTGGAAGATGAAAGTGACAGTGTCTTCCACACTGTGTCTCATGCCTCATTATGGGACCGTAGCTGCTTCTCAAGATAGAGAGAGATAAATCATTCAAAACATGGCCCCAAATGGGTAGTGTTCTTTTCAATGTTTCTTTTTTCCCCTCTCAATTCTTACACCTTCGAACCCTTCCTCCCTCGATCCCTTCCTCCCGTCCTCTCTTCCTTCCTTCCATCCTTCCTCTCTGTGGTGAGGGTTTTTTAAGGGGCCCCACAGCATGGGCTGGGTGGTCAGAGCCGCCAGCGAGGGAGGGCCTGGTGTCGGCCCACTAATGAACAGGGGAACCTTTCATTACCACAGCCTTAATGGCCGTCCTCTGGTATCTGCCCATTACATTCTGGCGCTCACGTTGGTCTGAAACATTGGCTGAGCCAATCAAAAGCTCCACTGCACTCTTTGGTCTCTCTCTCTCTTTCTCTTTCTCTCTCTCTCTCTCTCTCTCTCTCTCTCTCTCTCTCTCTCTCTCAATTGTTTTACTATCCCTTTCCATTGCCGATTCGGAACAAACATTCTCTATTATTCTCTACATCTGTGTCTCCCTCACTCTCTTGCTCTCTTCCTCACCTGTGTCTCCCCCACTCCATTGCTTCTGGTTTCACTTTTTGTTTTCTTTCTCCCCATTCCCACTTTTTGACCATTGTCTGCATGGCTCTGCACCACTGTCCGTGTGGCCGGCCGGTCTCGGCACCTGGGAACAACGAGAAGCGATGAGGAGGTTTGGGGGAAAGGTGAGTTAGGGGTTGAATGGACACATGAGAGATGGTGCCAATGAGAAGGAGGGAGACAGACAGAGGGAGACAGAAGGCAAGGAGATAGAGAGCGAGAGGGGAGGGAGACAGAGAGAGAGAGAGAGAGAGAGAGAGAGAGGTGGAGAGGGAGGGGGCAGAAGTGTGAGACGGAGGGAGACAGGGGTGGCTAAGCGATGTTGACAGGGACACATTTGCTCCCAAGCTGTGGGATAGGGTTGTGTGAAATTGAAACGGCGTAGCATCAGGAGCAGTTATTTGCAATACATTTGAACTGCAACACTTCGAAGGAACGGCAGCCTACCGACAACACCCCCTCTTTCCTCAATTTCTCTCATTTCCATTTTGTCAGCTCGCACACGCATTACTCTCTGTCTCTTTCTCTCCCTCCCCCTCTCTATCTTCCTCTGTCTCCGACACATGGACCCCGCACACACACAGACACAAACACACACACACACACACACACACACACGTTCTTCTGTATTATTCTCTGTCACTTTTGTCCCCACCGACACCACCCCCTGTTCTCTTCCCCTAGCATCCAACCCCCCCCGCCCCCCGCCCCCCCCCCCCCCCCACCCCCACACACACACACACACACACACACACACATACACAACCCCACACACACGCAACACACCCAACACAGGGCCTTGTCCGAGTCTGACAGTTGACATTCCAGGATCCAGCTTCCCCTCACCACAGTCCCCCACCCCCTCCCATCCTATCCTGTTCTCACCCACCCCCAGCTCCCCCTCCTCTCACGTCCCAGCAGCAGGCTAAGCTGCCATGACGCGCCGTCGTCAGGCAGAGTTTAAGGTTGAATTAATTAGTGTTAAGAAATATTTGTTTTCTCTTCTCGCTACCTCTTCATGTTTCCCCACTCCGGTGGCGGGCCCACTGGCATGGTGTCGACCACACGCTGTGTGGCGGATGCTGGGGGCCACAGAGGTCCACGGTAGGGGCCGTCAGACAGACGTGTGCGGGAGGAGGGTTTAGAACCAGGGTGCGAATAAAGGCAGAGCATCTTCTTTTCATGGTGCTAATTTATTCATATGAACATTTAATGGAGTATTTCTCGTTAAAAAAAGAGAACATTTCCTGAATCATTTGAGCCTAGTCATACCGCCATTTGAGCCAAGAGACCTTGCGATAACTTCAAGGCACGAAAACCTGTTGCACAGGAAAGGGCTAGGGACATAAAGTTACAAGACCCTCGTCTGAGCGTCGCCGGCTTCTTGAGGACCTAATTACTCTGCACGCAGCACGTTTCACTCCAAAAGAAACACTTTCACAAGGTGAAACCTGTGATCAAAACAGGATATTGTTTTAGTGGCAATAGGTAATCTTAGCTAGGGGTTAGGCATCCTATCTAGCAAGATGCCTACCCAACCACTACCTACGCCTTTTGCATTGTGTCATTTGCATTTGTATTCACAAATGTAAGTCGCTTTGGATCAAAGAGTCCTGAATACAGAATAGTATTATATTGTGACACTGGTAGGCTATGGTTCTATCTTGTATTTCTTAGCTGTTAACATCTTCGCAGAATGGTAATTTAAAAGCCAACACACCGTGAGTGAACCACAAGCAGGCAGTTTTGTTTTTTTATCACTTCTTCACTTTTCAAGAAAGAACATTTCCGGTTACATTTGGGGAAAAGTGATTTTGGATATGAAGAAATGCCTTTAAAGTATCATGAAATATTAATGCTTCGTAGACTCTTCTTTTGTCAAAAGTACTTTTTCTCAATAGTCTGTTACGTATTCATTCATCGCTATTCAAAACATCTCTCCTTCCATTGCTAGGGTCTTCGCTGCTGCCCACGTTCAGCCCAGTAACAAGAAAGGCCTCGGAAACGTTACTAGGAAATAGGCAGCGTGACTCGAGTGGTGGTAAAAATAGCCACGTACCTTTTAGAGCACATTAACAACACAGTTGTTCAACTGATCAATTTAATGTCGGCTACAAAAACAGCCCCCATCAGGGCTCCTCCAGAGAGCCATTCCAAACACAATATCCAGTGTTCCCCATGAATTGATCTACTGCTTCGCTGTGCAGAAGGCCGTTAGGTGTTTGTGTTGACATAATTTTGAATACAATTTCATACGCGGGATCTTTTACTTAAACGTTAGCGTGCCAGCGTTCCTGCTGGACACGGTCTACCTCAAGTGCTATTATCTTCACACCACGCATAAAACTCCATCTTAGCTACGCCTGACGGAGTCCATCCATTTGTCCGTAATCAATCCGTGCGGCCTTATAGATGCAAATATTTGAATAAAACAAAGATGACAGGTCCTCATGTCAAATGCAATTACATTTGAATGTTTCATTCAAGGCAAAAAGGGTCAAGCTGTTGGATTTACTCGAGTACAGCGTTCTTCTTGATCCTGCAGCCCTTCATTGGCTGAGTGATACAGAGACTCCTTGGAGAGGAACATGCAACATGAATTACAAAATATGAATATGAAGTCCTCTCCATTAATCATACCAGACCACACAACTACATAGTATCAGCAGGCATTAAAGTCGTGTTAATCCATGCTTCTTTCCGGATTAATATTGATGTGTTCATAAAAGCCGGGCTCTGATTAGGGAGACCTCTGTGCCTTTGATAACATAGGCTGTGGGGATTTCTGAAAAATACATGGAACATAAAAGCGATATGCAAAGTTTATTAACTCTAAATATTTGCGGCGCCAGCCACAAAGCGCTAATTAACAAAAACACTGAGCTCCCCGTGGAATACTAGTTTTAATTTTTTACAATCTTTTCTCCTAGTCTTCCTCATGTATGTAATATAACGTGTGCCAAGTGGAGACTAACAACACAAGAGCCACTCTGGGACTTTATGAATAATGCTTTAATGAAGGCAGGTAAACTGACAGCTCAGGTGGAAATGATGTCCCCAGCGTAGCGTTCACCCCTCGCCTTATAAACTCGGGGAATAAAGACGGGTCCCACGGGGCCCCGGCCGGGGGCGCGGCCCCGTGCACCGTTCTTCATAAGCTCCGTTCAATATAGCGAGATAATGTGTTTGACCCAGAAGGAATTGGTTCCCTGGGAAAAAAGACTCTACAAATGAATGCATTGACTCGAGAAGGAAAGTTAGGAAATGAGTCACTCGCATAATATGGTTTGAATTTCGACTCTTTTTACAGCCGTAGTGTGTGTATTGTAAGCATGCATCAAATTTGACAAGACTTCAGTTCCAGGGTTGATTTGAGTTTTAAAACGAGGTTTGAAAGGAAAAGAAAGGAAGATGCTTCAATTAAAACAACATTGATGGTCCTGCCATGTAATGGTGAATGGGAACGTTTTTATTTTGAAAATCCCAAGGCTTGGAGCACTCTTTTGAATTCACCTCTTTCTTATTCTTGCACTGGTCTTTTTCCTTTTGTCACAGACTCTGGATAAACACAGTCCTCACTTGCTGCTCTACTTCTCCATTCGGCTGACATGGGATCTATTTTTAGCACCTGCACTGGCATTAGAAGTTCATAAAATGTTAACTACCCAGGGACATCCAACATAAGCCGTAGCCTGAGACTACTTACCTTTTTATTAGGGTTTATATCCCGTTAGCTGAATTAGCTTTGGTACTAAACAGTCTGTTTACAATGATTAAGTTAATGAATGTAAAGTATATGTGCATCTTCAGATTGTGTGCGTGGTTGTTAACACAATCATAGTAGTGCATAGTATGCCCTAGAGCATTTTATATTTAGTGTCAGCACTCACAAACAATCTTATGTAAGTATTGTTATTGTAACAAGTTACGATAAGATTTAAACATGAATGACAAGTTAACATCATGATAGATGTGTTTTCATTGACATCATTAACTCGATAAATTAATCACTCCATCACTTTAATTAGTTTGTGTTTAACACACACACACACACGCACACACACACACACACACACACGCATGCACGCATACACACACACACGCACACACACATGTACACGTACAAACACATTTGTGTGTGCCCTGAACCCCTGACATGACTGTGACTTCTTTGTTACCCCAGTGTCACCTTTGAGATGAGCGATAAGGGTCGGTGCCCAGGTTAAATGACTGGGCTTAAAAGCCATCGTCACAGGAGCAAGTCCCTCTGTAACTGGTGGTGCTGTGGAATGAGTAGCATGACCAAAGTCAACACACCACCATCCACACCACTCTCTCTCCCTCTCTCTCTTGCTTCCCCTTATGCTAACCCATCCAAACACGCACACAACTAATTACTGAACTACATTGATGGCTTGATAACACCCCTCAAACACCTGTGCAAAGAGAACAGAATACAATTACACACACACAGACACACATACACATATATATATATATATTGAAATAGCATACACACATTCATGTGCATGCTCACACACAGACACACACAGACACACACAGACACACACACACACAGGTAGATCGGGCGTGTGAGCCGCTATCCCCATGTGGCACCAGTTGAGAGGGTGCTCAGTGATCAGTGAAATGGAGTGTTCGTCTCGGCTCCAGACGGCGCTTCTCTCCCTGCTCCGTCTGACTGAAATACAGCCCTCCGCTGATCCTGCTACGCCAGAGGCTCGCGCCACCAGTAGCACACACTAAAGAGACTACAGCCAATAAACATTATGTAGGCACTTGTTCAATACCCCATCCGGCTTTAACAACGCCCTTAACTCTGAAAGAGCCGACTTTGTTATTAGAAGAAATGATTTGCATGCTGTATCCCTTGCCATTTTTCAGTGCAAGGCGGCGGCTACTCACATGTGTGTGTGTGTGTGTCTGTGTGTGTGTGTGTTCGGTGTCACTATGTGTATCAGTTTGGTCTTTAGCAGAGGGAGGTGTCACTTCTAATCTGGGGCAGAGGCCGGACGGAAAGGTCAACTCCACAGAGAAACACAGAGAGATAAAGATGCACACGCACACAGTAGCACGCACACACTGACACGACCACGCACACACATGCCCGCATAAAGTCACAACAATGCCAAGGACTCTTATACATTGAAAAACAAGCACCCAGAAGAAGATATTTATGGGAAACATAACTCACATGTGAAAAGGTCAAGAATTGCACTGGGAATTTGAATGTGTGTGTGTTTGAGTGTGAAGGATGTGTTGGGGTGTACGTGTGTGTGTGTGTGTGTGTGTGTGTGCGCATATGTGTGTGTAAAGGTTGTGTACGCCTGTGTTTGGGATTGTGTGTGTCTGTATGTGTGTCTGTCTGTGAGTATCCTGTAGAGTGCCAATACACATGTGGGTGTGTGTTTGTGTGTGTATGTGTCTTTGTGTCTGTCAAGGTTGTGTGTGCGTGTGTTGGGATTTTGTGTGTCTGTGTGTGAGCACCCTAAGGAGTGTCCGTATGTGCGTGTGTGTGTGTGTGAGTGCATGTGCGGGTGGATGCACACACAGAGAGAGAGGGGATGGGGGAGAGATGGAGGAGCATTTTGTGCCCCGGTGCTTTTGTGGGAGACTTGTGATGATTCCCAGGGGAGGAGGAGAGACAATGGCTCCGGCTCAGAGAAGCGGAGGGAGGCGCAGAATGGAGAGGATGGAAGAGAAAGAGTGCCAAGAGAGTTCAGTGTGAATTTCCTTAAAGTGCTCCATTTGGTGAGTCATTATTTTCACTAAAGCCGCGAAGAGCATTGCGCTCCCCAATGGACTCCTTCCCTCTTTCCCTCTCTTTGCCGCCCCACCATCCCTTCCCCACTGAAATGCCACTGACTTTCCCTGTTTGTTTTGCAGATTACTTTCTTTATTGACTTACTCGAAGCCTGCAGAGGGTCTATGAGCTTTAGTTAAGATTTCGCTGGCGCCTTTTTGTTCTATATTCTAAACATAGCGCAACTGCTGAGGACAAACAATCTGATATTGATCATTTTTCAGACCCCTACGCAGTCTGTTTATGTGCGACTCCATGGGTTAATATTGTGGGACCCGTTGGTTCGTCTCTGTAGCTAATGCTTTATTAAATAAACCTTTAAAATGAACACATATTTGACATTCAAATCGAATACCTATTTCCCTTTATGATGAAGACACAGAGTTTGGTGGGTGGGCATTCCAACAGATTCCGGCACTGTTTGGGCCCAATCCAATAAACAGAAGCAGTGGGTACTCAATGAACTCCTGAATCATCCAATCACATTCCTCCTAAGTTTTGCTTCCGCCCTCATGAACCGTCTCACAAATGCGTCATGTTCCAGAGGCAAACAAAGGAAATAATTGAGTAACAAAGTAACGGGTGTTATTTTGTGCGCTCATGCATGCGGGGCAGCGGTGTTGTCGTAGTCTGCATGGGATCAAGTCTCTGACTTACAATCAGCTCAGTGGGATAAATAGGAAACACGGGCCGAACAGCCCCTCACTGTCACTACAAATTAACATCTGTGGGGCCACTTTTAGGCCAGCACAGCCTTTCCTTTTTCTCACAACACACACACACACACACGGACTTGCACAGGCATGCACATTCGCAAACATACACATGCACACACATACACACGCCTGTGCACACATGCGCACACACACACACACACACACACACACACACACACACACACACACACACACTCCTGTGGCCCATTTAGCTGTTCAGAAGGTTACTCCTCTCTCCCGCGTATTATTTTGATTCGCCGGAAACAAACGCCTCAGCTCCCTCCGGGTTCCCAGATAAGCAGATTGGTTTGTCTTTGGGGAAGGAGGACAAAGAAAGCCCGCTCCGCACACAAAGGTTGATGGGAAGAGCGTGGCGTCGGCCAGGGCTCACACATCCAGCCTGCATCCCTGTAGCCAGCAAATGTCACTTCGCCACGGCAGCAACAAAGGCATGCAAATTGCAACCAGGGTTGCTTTTTGATGGCTGTATATCTGAGACCCCCCCCCCTTCCTCCCTCCCTCCCTCCCTCCCTGCCTCCCTCCTCCTGTCACCATGTGACCGCGGCTTATATGGCTCAACATGGCGTTGCCCTTCTTTGTCATTGTCTTTTGGGGTTCATGTGCTTTTGCATTTGCGCTTGCTTTATTTTTTGTACTTCTTCAGGCTGTCTTCATCCCTTCTCATTAGGAGCCCACAGTCGGCTGTTGTTGTTTGACTTTGTCTGTCACACCGCATACATTTCAGTCTTGGTTTAACTTAATGTCCGATGTGTTTTACTTCTACGACTCTCTGATCCACTTGCTCTCTCCCTCTCTCTCTTTGTCTTTGTCTCTCTCTCCCTCTTCCCCTGTCTCCCTCTCTCTCTCTCTCTCTCTCTCTTTCTGTCTCTCTCTCTCTCTGTCTCTCTCTCTCTCTCTGTCTCTGTCGCTCTCTCTCTGTCTCTGTCGCTCTCCATTGGAGAACAGTAAAGGGGGCTCAGCAGACGATGACTGTGTGAATCTACAGAGCACTCCCAATGCTAATCAGAATTGATCTGGACTGGGATATTAAAAGCTCTGGTGATTGCAGAGCCACAGAACTCAGCAGGGGGCCGATGGGGGAACATGATAAATATTAATCGTGAAGGCCCATTAGAGGACGGCGACGCTGCTCTGACATACCCCCTGATTACCTGCTGCACAGCTCCGCCAATCCGGTTGGGGGGAGGGGGGAGTAGCACTTTCTGTGTCAGGTCCGACACAGACTCGTGTGGGTGGGTGCGGCTCGCAACACTCACCGGTGTATGTGTGTGTGTGTGTGTGTGTGTGTGTGTGTGGCTGCATGGGGGGGGGGGGGGGGGGGGGGATGAGTGTGTGGGTGAGAGGGGGGTGGAGCTAATTGAAAATATAAACAGCGGTGGTGATGTGTGTAGTGACAGGGTTGATTAGGCAGCGAGGCTCCTACCTTACTGGGCTCGATTAAGGACCTAATGGAAGATGTTCACTCTCTCCTGGGATCAGCAGGCAACACAGTGTGCACAAACACACACACACACACACACACACACACACACACACATGGGTGATCGAGTACGTGCACAGACACACATATGTACTTTATAGGTATAGAAAGTGGGCGAGGACTTCCAGCGAACCTTGCAGTAGCCTGATAAGCCTCCCTGTCTATACACTTAACTAATGGAGATTTATTAACAAGGGGAGTATGAACGGGGCCCCAATCCATTCCTGTGTTTACCAGGTGGCTGCAGGCTCTGTAACAATGCATAGAGTAAAGACACAGCCAATGTGCTTAAGGCTTAATGCGGCACGATTATGAAAGGGTTTTCATTTGGCAATACGATTGTTTAATATTTACTGTTCTTAGTCTTCTATAATTGGTCGCTTCAGCGCATTTCACCGTTTTTTGGGTGGCTGCTGGTTCACCGGTGAAATGGATTATTGGTTATTATTCAGGGTGGTTGAGGAAGGGAACGTTTCTATATACAAAATACATAAAAGGCCCTCCCTCTGGTCCGCCTTTTAAATGTGCACATTCTTCCTCTTTCTCACATTGGAGAAAGAAACACCAACACACACACACACACACACATACAGATGTGTCCTGTAGACAGCCGAGTTTTCGATTTCGGCGATATTCACGGGGTGAGTATCACCTTCTACGGTGACCCCCGTTCACCTCTGGACACAAACAGACTCCTCTTCTCCTTTACCCCCACTACCCCCCCACCCCCCCCCCCACCCTCCTCCCTGCCTGCCTTTGAAGCGTGCGATTGGCCAAGCCGAACACGTCGTTATTGATGCACATAGTTGGTAGTCTGCGGACGAGACACGCAGACAACAACATCCAGGGCCGCGGCTGAAATCGATGGTTCCCATCCCCGCGCCGCCGCTCCGCTGCTGAGCCGAGGCCCAGCGGTTTGGAGGCCTGCGTATGACTTCATTATTTCTTTGCGCCGTCTGAATTATTCACCCAGGCGTACGCCCTTCTAATCCAGTGCCGCGCGTTGGGCCAGGTGGTCGTCGGGTAAGGGTTCAGGTCACGCGCCCCTCACGGATACCCGGTACCACGCTGCAGCCATTCCCGGCATTCCCACTGGGAACAAGACGACTTGAGCATGGCAGTGTCCTCTGAGACCGAGCGGTGTAACACAGTATGATTCCAAGCCTTCCAACCCATACTCTGACTCCGATACGGGGGCTGCTAAAATCATTCTGTGCCCACAGATGGCTCTAAGTTAAGGCGATGGGCGGCAAAAGTGCACATTAAATTATCCCTGCTGTATCATCCCCCCCCCCCCCATACGATCTGTCAGGCCGTGCTTTCAGATATCGGGTATTCAACATTAATAAAATCGACCTCCTCAGCGGTTCCCGTAATGGTAAATAATCCTCCTCAAGTTCCTGTCAGATGCTGGAGCTGCCCCTCATGACATGCTGCCGGTGGCTGAGGTGTCACCTGCTGCAGCAGGGACAGAGCGAGAGAAGGGAGGGTGTATGTGTCTGTCTGGAGGGCTCCATACTTTCCCCACAGCTGTCAGGCCTGGATGCCTGTAACAAGAAGAGGCAAGGCTAATTGAATCCTAAACACTCTCCCTCCTTATGCTTATCCTACCTCCTTCGCTATGTACCCTCCCACTGCAGGGCTGGTAAAAAAATAAATAAAAAAGACCTCCACCACCACCTCCACCACCACCACCATCTCAGTCTATTATCGCTCGACTTCGATATCACAATGTCTCTCTCTCTACCCCTCCTTCTCTCTTTCGCTCTGATCCTTGCCTTCCACCCGCAACCTCACTTCCCTTGTGCCCCTCTGTTTCAGCCCCCCCCCCCCCACCATCTCCACCAACCTCATCGCTCTTCCATCTATAATGGTTGTGTCGCTGCCATAGCCAAGGGCTTAATTGTTGTGATCCTATTACTGTTTTAATGGTCCGTTAGTACTGACTTTGGTTGATGAAAATGCTTTGAGCCAGCGCTCTGAGTGCATGAATATTTTCCTTCCAAATCTGTAACCGGTTTATGTATTCTGATTTAGTTTAGCGTTCCCCGCTACGTTTACAGAAGGCTGGGTTCTTCCAGCTGTGTGGGTGTCTGTGTGTGTGTGTGTGTGTGTGTGTGTGTGTGTTCAAAAACTAAAGAGGTTACGATCTCAATCTCTTTGCTTGCCACGCTTGGCTTGGCCAAAGAGTCAAAAAGCTAATGGAAGGAAAATAACGATTTCCCCAATAAATCACTACATTAATGAATAATGAACAACAACAGTAATTGTGTGCCTCGGTCTCTCTCAAGATAAGCATGACAAACCTAAATAGTCAACGCTTGAATCTTTTTACAGTATGTGACCCTGTCCCTTTGCCCACATATAGTGAAAACAAACTTTAGAGCACTCTAAGACCTCCATGAATATCAATTGTGCTGCTGATCCAGTGTGAACACGTGGGCTTTAAATGCCCTGTAGTACACCGATCAAAATGTTGAGGTTCGAAAAGCAGGTCGAGGGTCGGAGTTTAAACCCTGCTGTTAACGTAAAACAGGTTCTAGTTAGGCTTTTATTGGGACAGAGAGGCTTTATGAGCTGGCTTTGGTGGGGGCGGGTCAGAATCGCTGGGGTATGGGGTCTGTCCCTTTTCCCCAGCGTATCTGCTATGTGAAATGCCCTGGATGGATGGTGTGATGGACAGAAGCATGTCCACATTCTGAGGCGTCCATCAGAGGTCATCAGAGGAACTGTCTGCATGACGGCTTTCTACCTGAACCTAGCACACTGCTCCCATCTGCCTTCTCCACCTCTGTCTCTTATATCTTTCTATCTGCATTAACACTGATTGCAACGGTCCACATCGTTCTAATTCTCTCTCGGCCTTTGCTCAAAGCCTGACTTCTATCCTTCCTCTGCCTCTCCTGTTGCAGTGAGAAAAGGGGTCGAGATCTGGAGTTTTTTGCCTGTTTATCTGGCTAGAATTGTAATGTAAATTCTGATAGAACTGTAGTTTTGTCACAGCCATGTGTGGTAAAATGCTCTCTCTCTCTCTCTCTCTCTCTCTCGCTCTCTCTCTCGCTCTCTCTCTCTCTCTTTCTCTCTCTCTTTCTCTCTCTCTCTCTCTCTCTCTCTTTCTTTCTTTCTTTCTCTCTCTCTTTCTTTCTTTCTTTCTTTCTTTCTTTCTTTCTTTCTTTCTTTCTTTCTTTCTTTCTTCTTTCTTTCTTTCTTTCTTTCTTTCTCTTCTCTCTCTCTCTCTCTCTGTCTCTGTCTCTGTCTCTGTCTCTCTCTCTCTCTCTCTCTCTCTCTCTCTCTCTCTCTCTCTCTCTCTCTCTCTCTCTCTGTCTCTGTCTCTGTCTCTGTCTCTGTCTCTGTCCTCTCTCTTCTCTCTCTCTCTCTCTCTCTGTCTCTCTCTCCCCCTCCCCCTACTGGCTGCTCTGTGACTCTTAAAACACTTTAAGGAAATAACCTTTGTTGTTTCAATACACAGAAATTAATTATTAAGAAACGACATGGCAGCCCCCTTGTTGGTTGCTGACAAATACTGTGACTGGTACACTACACGCACACACACACAACACACGTGCGTGCCCCCCACCCTGTCCTCCCATAACCAACACGTTGAACGAAGGCAAATTTCCAGTAATTACTGCTGTCATGGCATGTTCTTCTTCTTCTTCTTCTTCTTCTTCTTCTTCTTCTTCTTCTTCTTCTTCTTCTTCTTCTTCTTCTTCTTCTCCTCCTCCTCCTCCTCCTCCTCCTCCTCCTCCTCCTCCTCCTCCTCCTCCTCCTCCTCCTCCTCCTCCTCCTCCTCCTCCTCCTCCTCCTCCTCCTGGCTGTTGCAGGCTTAAGTGGCAGTGCTGTGCAACACGACAAGCGGCGCTCCATTATGAAGTGTTTAATATTTGATGCCATTGGATTTCACAGCTAATAAAAGCGACGCACGCGTTTCCATTAGTCCTGTGTCCAGAGCGGGGGCAACGCCGCTGCATCGCTGCACTCTGTAAATCACCATCTGTCCAGTGCTAGCTAACAGGGCTACCGGGGAAGGAAGAAAATAAATAAATAAATATAGAAAATCTGCCATGATGGCGAGTCCCTGTGCAGCATCGTAGTGTTGCCTACAATCAGCAATTCTGAATTATTCACGGCGGCACTTTGTGCTGTTTTGCTGAATGACTGTGTTGGGACTTTCGCGCCAGGCATGGAGGTACAGGGAGTTGCGAGAGATGTTCCCGAGAGCATGGGGTTGCTTCTGGGAGAATTGTTCACGTTGAAGTCGGATTCTCTTTTCATCTGTTGCATAACCTCTCTGTGCTACTGTGTGTGTGAGTGGGGCTGTGTGTGTGTGTTTTGCTTTGCTATGCACATTTTTCTCCAGGTAATCCTTGAGTATGGGAATATCTATTATATACGATGCATTATATTAATGGGCCGTTTACATTGTATTACGTATGCATTATTACTGCACTGTAAACCGCTTTATGCATTTATGTATGTAATTGTGTTTATATTATTCCACTCTAACAAGCCTCTCTCTCTCCCATTCTCTCTCTCTCCCATTCTCTCTCTCTCTCTCTCTCTCTCTCTCTCTCTCTCTCTTACATGCGATCTGCCAACACGTTGATGGCTCGCTCCAACTCAGGTAAGACACAAATGGCTTCTCTTTCGTCTCTGCGTCTTTCTCGCTGTTCTTTCTGGAGCTTCTCCTGCGAGCATGATGTGACTCATAGTGCTCATCGAGGGGCCAACAGCCATCCAGCGAGAGAGAGAGAGAGAGAGAGAGAGAGAGAGAGAGAGAGAGAGAGAGAGAGAGAGAGAGAGAGAGAGAGAGAGAGAGAGAGAGAGAGAGAGAGAGAGAGAGAGAGAGAGAGAGAGAGAGAGAGAGAGAGAGAGAGAACTGTCTAGGGTTGCTATCTCAAGGTCTTGACGTTCATACTTTTGCCTCCCGTACAGAACAAGGTAAATTCAGAGAGAGAGAGGGGGGGGGGGGGGGGGGGGGGGGGGAGAGAAAGGCGAGGCATACAGTATGCTTGTGTGTCTGTGTGTGTGTGTCAGTTTTTTTTATAATAACAGCTTGTGTCAGACATATTTTAATACCTCGGCGGCTTGTTGTGATGGATCCCTTTCCTCTCATAAATCACAGCCTCAATTAAAAAAGGCATTTGTTGCAGGG